>JBANCV010000098.1:0-82666 GCA_037040105.1 Amiota albilabris | reverse complement strand
AAATTTTTTTTTTAATGTTTATTTTGAGTTGTTTTTGTTTAAGTAGAGATGTTGTTTTGGTGAGGCAGTTTTTGGTTTGTTTTTTTTCTTTTTTTTTTTTTTTTTTTTTTTTTTTTTGTTTGTTTATTCTTTATTTTATTAATTCAAATGAACTAAATTATTTTGGCAAGTTTTTGTTGTTTTATTTTATTTTTAATTTTAATATTTCCTTTGTTTTTCGTTTATGCTACACTAAAATTCAGTTTTCAATAACATTTTTGTATCATTATCATTATTTATTTAAGCATTTAATTATAATTATTATTTTGTTAAAAAAAAAATATTAGTTTTGTTTTTTATTTATTATTTAATATTTGATTTCTAAAAAAAATGTATTGTATATATAACAAACAATGAAGCATAACATTTTAGACGATATGTTTTTTTTTATTATATTTTTTTTTGTATTTTTATTTATAGAAATATATCTATTTATTTGTATTTTTGTTTTCTTTATATATTTATTTATATATATAATTGGCATAATTCATACACATATATATGTATCTCTATATATATATATATATTGATCTGTATTTTTTATTTCAATTTTGTATTTATTTAAGACAAAAAAACATACATTTTTGTATATTAAAATAAAACTTAAAACTAGTTAACAGAACAAAAAATAAATTTCATAAATCAAATAATAACACTCTGATCAACAACATATTTGTCACATGAATCTGAATCGTAGTGGCTATTGAATACATCGAGATCGCTGATGTCGAATCTGCCTTAGTTTTCACGTCTAGTTTTTGAGATACAACTACTTCTTTCTTTCTTACCTTCGCATAGAGTTTGTATACATTATTACACCACTACCACAAATGTTGTTTATTTTATTGAAACTTTTTAACGTTCACATTTACATAAATAAATATCATCAAATTCATAATAATTTAGTTTAATAATAAAAAAGGTGTTTAATCATTATTTTATTTTTATATTATTTTAGTTTAAAAAGAAAAACTAGAAAGAATGCTGAAGATGTTATACTCTTCACGTATCCGCTAGAAAATGTTTTTGCTCTGTGTTACAGTTTGAGTATCAATATAATAAACACAGTTTGAGTTGCATTTTACTCTTTATACGTTTGTCATTTAATGTGCGTTTGTATGGGAGGTACCCCTTATGGTAGTGCAAGGATAATAAAATTTACATAGTTGGTGCATATAGACCAGAAACTTATAATGTCTAAATTTCAGTTCGATCGAACCATAAATAAAAAAAGTTTTTCTAAGAAGAACTTTAATATGAACTTGGGGGTTGAATGGTCCAATTCGGCTGATTCCGGCAAATGTATTGTGCATGGCAAAAAAAAATCTTCGTAGAAAATTTCAGCTCTCTAGCTATAAAATTGAGGGTTTGAGTTTGCATACATACAGACATACGGACAGACAGACGGACATGGCTAAATCAAGTCGACTCATCGAGCTGATCTCAAAAATATACCTACTTTATGTGGTGTGCGACGTTACAAACTTCATGGCAAACTTATAATACTAATCACTCCCGTGAAGTGTGTAATAAAGTAAAACGGTAATCGATCTGGTGTTACTTTGACCTAGATCAAGGGATGAGAGTATGGCTCATTTGTTTGATGGTGATTACGGTCAACCAATTTTCAGAGCTATCATGTCCAAGGAAACCTTTCTCTATATAAATTCAGTCATTCGTTTTGATGACGTTATAAATACAGGACAGCGAAAAACCATGGAAAAATTTGCTCCGTTTGGGGATTTATTTGAAAAATGGTCTTAACTTCTGACGGATTATTACAATCCACACGGATGTGTTACTGTTGACGAATAACTTCTTGGCTTTCGTGGTAAGTGTAAATTTCGGCCGTATATGCATACAAAGACCGATCGATACGGTTGAAATTTTGGTTACTTGTTTGCTCTCAAACTTTTTACGTTTGGAAAATTCAACCATATTGTGTTCAAAAGAGACAATGGCTTGAAAGGACACAATCCTACCTTGAATAATTTTTTTCCGTCATGTGATCTTGAACAAAAACTTCTGTCGAAAGGCATAACAATGGTTGATGCAATGTGAATAAACAAAAAAAATCATTACACCAAAGCTTCGTTACTGTAAAAACATCCCATTGCATATACTGAAGATACATCACTTGTTCCATAAATTGGAAGAAAGAACAAGGTCCCTCAACATCAGAAGTTCCAGCAAAGAGATCCCCCGAAGTGTTCCTCCACAAATGAAATGTAAAGCAAGGTGCCACATTTGCGTCGAAGAAAAAGCAGGCAATAAAAATCAATAATACACTAGAAACAATATATTGTTTTTGCATAAAAGTAGTCTGTCGCAAAACACACAATAGACATCTATGCGTGAAATGCTTGACACAAAAATTAATTTAATATAGTTTTCATATAATTTATTCATTTTCAATTAAAAAAGAAACATTTTTCATTACTTTGCTTTGAATTGTATAGAAATCCCAAATGTGTGAAAAGTCACACATGAGTGACAACAACATAAGTTGAACTGTGAGGCAGATGAAGGTTAATGGATGGTACTTCAAAGATAAAATGAGAAAGAGATGATAAAGGTAAAGAAACACTTGCAAGAGTATAAACAGACGAGAGGTTTCATGGACATCATGAAACTAGTCCTTGTTCCAGGGAGCTTTATCATTTTTTTGTCACACGATAACTAATATCAAAATTTGAATGTACTCAACCCAACAAATAATAATATATCAAGGAAAAAAAATTGCCACATAAGGTATATTTGTGACAACGAAAAAAATAAACAAAAAAATACAATAATCTGGTATATTTGGTGACATTATTCTGGTAAGTCTCTTCTAAGTCACCAACAATAAATCTGCTAGCATTCCTGGTTTCCTTTTCCCTTGATAGCATTTCTCCATAAAGGAAATGTCCATATGAATGAAAGAGGAAGCTCTATTTCAAAAAATAGACGTGACTAAGGGTAGATTCGAAATCAGTGACCTCGATATAATAAATAACCACTAAGATATTTCATGTGACAAACAAAAAGTGATTTTTTGTCGACTAGTGCAATTACATAGAATAATAAAAAAGTGTTGCTAAAAGAAACCTGCAATTAATAATGACAGGTCACTCAAAATAACAGACATACATCAATTTTTATAGTTTATTTTAGTTAGTTATTAGTAGATTGAAGCATTTGGAGTTAAAAATAATAAGAACATGGAATTAAAATGTTATGAACTGTAACCATTTTAACTGTTTCCTTTAATAAATTTCAATAACTTTCCAACAACCCTCTAATAATAGTTAATTGTTTTTCAAATTTAATCAAACTTTCAACAGTATCAACATCATCACCATTATCATCACTATCATCATTAATTAAACTATCACCAATCAACACAATGCAAAACCAAAGTCTTGACTTTGAAAAAACCTAAGCAAATTGTTTCGGACTTGATTTGCATTTTTTATTTCTCACAAAACTTTCATCACCAAGGAAAAAATTACATAAAAATTAAAATGCCTATTATGTTATTGCTTTCAATATAACATACTAATGAAACTCAGTGATGATTATCACCATTTTAGATTCATTTCTTGTTCTGTGGTTTTTTTTTATTATTTTTTATTCATCTGCGAAAGATGCTTTATATAAAATTTAATGAAATATAGTATGAGTGTCCGGCTAAATCACAATCAAATATTTGGGACCAAAATATTAGAAAAATGTCCGCCTGGGGCAAATGATCACTAATAGAGATTTAACTGTAATTATTTAGCATGTCATGGATGTGATATGGAATGAGATTGGATGGGGTATGTTAGTATCAGTTTTCTAGAATTATTGAATGATTTCTTAGCAGAATTTCTGTATAGATCAGCTAAGAGATAATGAAAATATTGAATACAGACGGACAGGCGGACATGGCTAAATCAACTGTTCTCATCGAGTTGATGAATAATATTATTTATTTATTTTTATAGGTTATTTAAGGGTTATCCAATGTCTCCTGCTGTGTGTTACAAACTTTATGAATGTCTATTGTGATTGATACGGATGGATCATGTCCGAATTTGTCTCAATCAATTCATTCCTTAGTGTACTTTTCTAAGTATTCATTCAAATTCATATGTGAAATTGGGTGAAAAATGTCTACACAGAACAGAACTTCTTAACGGAGTTTTAACGGAGGTATATTTATCTTATGTCATTGCTTGTGATACCACGCAGGCATCTTTGGCGCAAAGTCGGTTTAATTTTCGATCTGTTGGAAAGGTCACAAAACTGCAAAATTTTTATACATATAGCAAAGTACTTATCTATTAATAATTGCAATCAATTTTCGGATATCAAGACTAGGTTAAGGACCCTTGGAGTATTTACACAATAAAATGATCAACAAGACTCATAAGCAATTTGAAGTACTTTTAAAATGAGCGAGAAATGCCTAAAAAACTTTTTGGTATTCTATACTATTTGTTTTTGTGTACTTGTGCTTATTCATAAGTAAGTTCTTATAGGCACTTAAATGACTATTTACTGCTTTTAATACAGTATTTCCAATAAAACTATCAGTTAAATGAAAAAAGAACAAGTAAAAGATTTCTAACTTTTTGTATTGGTAATTATTTTGAAAGTTCTACTTGGTCAAGTACTTGAGGTATTTAAAGTACTTGTGGTTTCTTTTGTTGCCTTGTGTTGATGGCATTCAACTAAACCCAATTGCTTGCTATTATTTGTTTTCCATTTTTCTAGAACATATAAAGAATTGAAAAAAATTTCGTTAAAGAACCAGAATTATTTTTCTGTAATTGATAATTTTTATAATGTGATAATTGTACTTTGATTATGAAAATTTAATGGATAATAAACTACAAAAAAAAAAAAAAAATTTGTATACATACATATTATATTCATGTACTTATATGTAGTATGTAACATATACATATGTATATATACAATATACGTTTGTGTATGTCTTAACTCGAGAATTTGAACGACTTTTTCAGATTTTATACCTTTAATGAAATCAATGTAGCAGTTCTTAACTTCAAATCAAAGGCAGTTAGTATTGTATCACAATGTGGAAGTATCAATGAATCCATACTCTATTGTCATACTAGTAATTAATATTATCATTGAAAAAGAAAATGATCACAAGGACTTTTGACAATATTATGTTGAACATCATCCATTTTTCATTTAATTTCATTTCGTATAAGACCTGAAAATAAGCAATGATTTTTTTACTAATTAAAAAACATATCATGGCTTCTGAGAGTCTATATCTTCTAAAGGTTGAATTATGAAAGAGGCATATGGTTTTTGTATAGAAAAAGATATTTAAGTATATAAAAAAAGGGTGATAGCAGGCATAGAGTTGGCGAACGAAATGGACTTCCCACCTCCTACAAGAATAGTATTTGTATGATGATGGGAGTTTTAACGGGGCAGTGCCATATTGAGTAAATATCCCCCTTCGACACTTGTGTAGAAGCTATAGAGATGAGGCTGAATCCGAAAGTATCTAATTTCACCTATGTGACTGTCCCGCTTTTCTTGTTACATGGACAGAGAAACTGTTATACAAAAATTTGGGCTGTTTGGAAAATTTGACACTGGATATTAAACCATCAACTCCTCTATCACTTACTGGATATACTTTATAATAAATAACATGGATTTCCACGCCATAAATGAAAGAATAAAATTTTGGCCACTTTTTGAATTTTAAATTGTTAGTACCTTCCGGTATAAAGTCTGACCAAACACTGTACCTGGTACCACGGGTGATCAGAAGCCCACGGAACTTGTAGTTATTGTACACTCCACGTTAAGTCGTATTATACACCCGGTTGTTGAAACCTGAAGTTTTAAATGGTCATCAACTCCATTCCACCGCAATGTGCACATTACACAAATTGTCTGTATGGCCTAACCTAACCTTCCATGAACAATGCCTTCAACTTATATATCTTCACCTGGGGACATTAAATTTTGTATATAACTTTAAGTATTTCAAGAACTTAATAAATATTGATTTGTACAATAATATTTGTTTTATATGTCATATTGAATAATTCTTATATTCTTTTCAAGAGATATAAAACTTAGTGGCCTATATATTGTACTTGTAATACATTGGACAACTAGTTTATAAATTTGTTTTTTTTGGGAGTAGGTCTGGAGAGCGATTCAACAATTTTTAACTGAGTCACTGCTGCAGACATCTGTCTATATTTATTAGTAAGTTATTTATCAGATTATCAGATTGGAATTTAATTTAATTTTTTTTTGTTTAATAAAAATAATCAATAATAATAAACTGATTTTCTCACTTTATAACGAATCCCTAAGTATTATAATAGTACATAGCATGTTTGTTCAAAACTTGTCCATCCACCAAGGAGTAACAAATATATGATCAAGCACAGCAACAGACACTTTATTAAATTGGAGGATCAGGTCAATCACCTAGCATTCAACATATTACAATAGATAACAGCAGGCAAACGTGACGCCTCAAAAAGCAAGACCCCTCCTAGATCACCATTTTAGATCCAATACATCCAAATTTGCTAAAGTCATTTTACAATAAACAATTTGAAATAAAAAAACAAATTAGGTACCTCAGTATATGTCAGTAGAATCTCTACAGTATGCTTGATGGCAATAGTCCCCGTTTCGATAGTAATTTACTAGTTCCTCTTCTTATTCAGTAAATTCACTAGTTAAAAACTAATGCATAGGCGAACCAGTATACCCAGTCAAAGGCTCCTTTTCGCATTACTGGTGGTTAGTAAAAACAATGGTGAAAAGTAATGCAGACGTGAACCATGAACACTGGTAGGTGGTGGCAATTGACCCCTTCCAATGACATCGCCATGTTAAATTCATCATGTAAAAGAGAATAGAAATGGAAAGAGACTAGCCACGAACTAATTTTGGACTAGTGATTCATTCCGCAGGGATATAGATCATTCATCACATTTACCATATACATATATGTAGTAGATAAGTAGTATAATATCTAAATTTCCTTTCTAGAATATTTTTTGATCAAAAGCACATTTGATTTCTTTAAGGTATAAATGTTTAGGCATTGGCCAAAAAGAACACTACATTCTCGTATATAAGTATATATACATATCATATGCATGTATGTATATATAAGTAGTATCATAATTATTATGTTCTTCTACTAATGTTAATGTTACTTTTGTTGTTGTTGTTTGCTGTTGTTGTTGTCTTTACTGAAATAATTTTGTATTAGTTGATTGGTTTTGTTTTTCGTTTTCGTTTTTGTTTTTGTTTTTGTTTTTGTTTTGTTTAGACATATTTCATTATCTCTGGCTGCACGTGGACGGCTTTCAAAGCTATAATTCATAATATAAATATAATTTATTATATATGTATATATGTATATATCTTCATTTTTTTTATTTTTACTATTTTGTTTTCTATTTTTCTTCTTGATGCTTTTTTTTTTTTGATATATTTTTGTTTCAATTTTTGTTCGTTTTTTTTTTGTTTTGGTTTTTTTTTTTTTTTGTACATATTTACATATTTGCTTGTTGTTTGTTTCAGGAGATTTTCTTCTTTTAAATTTATACACTAATTTATTTTTATATATATATAAGTATATATTTAAATACATAAAGCAGCAAATGAATAAAAAATAATAAATTTTTTTTGTCTTGTCAGTCACATTTTTTGCATATTTATTTTTTATGTCTTTTATTTTTATTTCTATTTGGTTTTAATTTTCTTTTGTTGCTTGGATATTTATATAGATTTGTATGTGTGTGTGTGTGTGGTTTTGTTATTTTTATATATAATTTATTTCTTTTTTTTGTGTATTTTATGGTCCAAAATTGTTGTTGTTGTTTTGAATTATTTTTGTTTTTTTCTTTGTGTTATGCTTAAATAAATAAAAATGAATGGACATTTTTGAAAGAAAAACTTCTATTTTCAATTAAATATTAAAACTATTAAAAACTCTTGGAAAATCAAATTGTTTTCTAGCTTTAAATATTTGCAAAAAAAAGAAAAAAAATATTTTTGAATTTTTTTTTTGTTTTTAGTTTAATATTTTAAGTTTCCTTTGTTGTTTTTTTTAAATTGTTAAAGCGTTTTTCCAGTTCTTCTACTAGTTAATATGTTTGTATGTAGGTTTTTGTTCTTTGGGTTTCTGAGTGTGTTTGGTTGTAGCATTTGTATGTGTATGTGTGTGTGTGTGTGTGAATATGTCTATGTATGTTTATATGTGCTTGCGCGTGTATTTGCCTATAATAAATCTAAATTGTTTTGTTGTTCCCTTCTAAAAGGTTTCAAATTTACTCGAGTTAATTTTCTACACAGAAAACAGAAATTGTTTATTTAGATAGAGCGAGAGGGACAGAAAGAGCGGAAAAGATAGATAGACAGAGTGAGACAGAGAGAGAGAGTGATAGTTAGATATTGTTAAGATATATAGAGAAAGTAGGAGAAAGTTGGAGAGAGAGAGAGATAGATGTAAAAGTTCTGCTTTCATTTCTAATTCTTTTTTTTTTTGTCTTTTTTGTTTTTTATGGTATTTTTTTTTGGGTTTTTATTAATTTAGTAATTTTTGTAATTTATTAATTAATATTAAATTGAATTGAATTAATATTTAAGCTTTCAATCGCTTTCATTGCGCGTATTCGTTTCAATATAACTGGAAGATCGTTCATCATCATTATCATCGTCTTTCTGATGTCATCATCATTATGTGCGTTGTCATCATCACCAGCATCACCATTACCATCAGCTCAAGCCAATGACTTTCAGTTTCTTTAACATGTTTTGCTCAATTTATGATACTTTCAATGATTTAAGTGATGTTCTTCAGTTTTTCTTTAGTGTTTCTATATTTTCTGTTTTCTTGTTTTAATAGTAAAATTAAATTTCGTATTGTTTTTTTTGTTTTTACAAGGTCTGTCGCAAAGTTAACGAGACTTTTTCAAATTCTCTATTCATAGTGAAGTAATCTTTTCACGGGAGTACATATTGGAATGGTACATCTTTCATTGATGTTCTGCCATGTTATTTCATGACCAACGGACAATTAGAAGCTGAGTTATTGCTTTTTAAATGACATGATGCCAATATCAAATTTCATTCCACCGAAACATAAGATGTTAGATGTTTCTTGTATGGGGACCCCTTTAATTTTTGAACTTTATTTTAGTTTTATTATTTGTTGTTATTATGACAATAGAAATACGTATTCTGTGAAAATTTCAACTGTCTATCTATTACGGGTCACGATATACATTCGGAGTCGGACGGACAGACGGACAGACGGACGGCCAGCGGAAGCTTAGTAATAGGGTTCCGTTAGAAAATTTTGGATACGGAACCCTAAAAAGAAGCAAAAATCTTGGTTGCGATACATGGCAATTGATTTAAACATGTCAAAAGATTCACTTCATCGCATTTTAACCGAAAAATTAAGACTTGGAAAGATTTGTGCTTGCTTTGTTCCACACAAATTGACTGATAACCAAAAATTGCTTTCCATACTTATCACTGAATTCTTGACCAATTATATAACCGACAATCACTTATCGTATGCTCCTGATTTGGCACGTTGCGACTTCTACCTCTTCGGAAAACAACATTTGACACTGAATGCAAAGCGCCAAGCCAATATTGAGACTACATAAAAGGCGTCGACAACAATTCTGAAGGACATTCCTACAGAAATTCATTCGTCATGCTAATTGATTTTGCAAAACGTTGTATCGATGCTTAATGAGACTATTTTGAATCAAAAGACTGTTTTTGAAAAAAAAAAAAAAATATGTATATTTATATATATTTATGAGTGTTGTTTTTGAAAAAGTCTCGTTTACTTTGCGACAATCCTTGTAATTTGCAATGATGAAATGTTTTTTGTTGTTTCTTGTTTGTATTGAGCTTCTCTGTCCTTCCAATTCATTGGATTCATAACAATTTAGTTGCGTTATCGATGAGTTCTCTTCTCTTCTATTCCATTGCCATGTGCTTCATCATCATCTTCATCATCATCATCATCATTACAATTGTATTTCAACATCATTCTTTGCTTTCTTTAATTTTAATTATTGTATTTTTAGCAGTTTTCTATTTTATTTTGTTTATTCATTTGCAGTTTTCTTTCTTATTTTCTTTTTGTGGGTTTTGTTTAATCATTTCTTGTTGTTGTTGTTGTTATTATTATTATTGCTCTTCTTCTTCAATTTATTTTTCTTCTTATTGTAGTATTTACAATATTGAATATTTATATATATGTATGTTTGTATGTATGTATGTAAGTAAGTATATTTTTTTAAATTTATATTTATGTTTTCTTTTATTTTATTTTAATTGTTTATTTATTTATAACATAACGGCAGTTTTGATAAATTTTTTTTTTGTTTTTTTATTTTTGATTTCTTCATTAATCAATTAAATAATTTCTGTTTTGTTTGTGTGAAAAATAAATCTATATTTATTTATTTAATTTAATCTCTTAGTTTGATTCGATTAGTTCTAACATATATTTCTTTTTTCATCACAACAAACATATAAGTACATTAAATCTAATATAGTTGTTGTTGTTTTTGTTTTGTGTTTTTCTCATTATCATAATCTCATAATTTTCTTTAATTTCTTCTTCTAAGCTTTGGTATTAGTTGTTGTTGTTGTCTTGTTTGTTTTTGTTCTTTAAATGATGGCAAAATTTTTTTTAGAATTCTTATTTAGGTTTGTAGGAAAATTGAAATTTGAATTGCGTATAGATGTAAAGTTGGATGTGGTTGTGTGTTTGTTCGTGTTTAGATAGGTGTTTATTAAGTGTGTCTGTGTGTGTGTGTATGAGAGAGCATCTGGTCGGGTATTTTGGGTCCTTCTTCAGTGGCAACCAGGAAGAAGCCGTAAAGATCTTGATTTTCGAGTCCGTTTTGACCATTGTGGCTCATTTGTGTTTTTGTGTGGTTCCTGCGGGAAGAGAGTAGTCACGTGGTGTGACATATCCGAGGAAATCAAGAGAAGGACCGGCTTGTATACTTTGATATATTTGACAATAACTTGGTAGGCTTCACCCCATAGATCATAGAGCTTGAGGAAGCATAGCCTTTTGCTGTCACGAATGGCTTTCTCCAATGCTTTTCTAAATGAGTGGTAGTTCTCCCGTAGTTCTCGGGTGCTTGGCCCACTGATAGACCCTACTATCCAGAAAGCAGTGACGTCTCGCTGATGCAATCTTTTCATTCCACCAGTATATTGGTTTCTGTTGATGGCTACGTGTTCTTCTATGTTGCATACTAAAGGCACATGCCTGCTTAATAGCATGTTCGGTCATTCTAGAGGTTCGTCTAATGCTGGTGCTTGTAGCGCAGTACAGAAAACCTGAGGGCTTATGTGTAGACTCTCAGTAGCTTTTTAAATGGGTATAAAGTCTCCTAGGTATAGGTATGTATATTGTTAACACCATTAACCTCTCAGAATATGGCCTGGTGGTCGCTCGCACTTTGTAAGTCATTCAAAGTCCAATTGGAGTAGTTGAACAGGGAGGGACTTAACAAAGTGAGATCAACTATGGATCCATATCCAATTCGTTCTCTCGTATAAATGTGTTCGGAGCCTGAGTTCATAAGCATGTGTGTGAATGAGAAATTGGTTTGTGTGTGTGTGTGTAAGTGGGAGTGTGTATCTGTGTGTGTGCATGTAAATACATTTAGGCTTCTTAATATTGTTTGTGATTGTGTGAGTGGGTGTATGTGTGTGTGTGTTTGTTTTATTGTATTGTATTTTATTACTAAAAATAGTTTATTTATGTTTTAGTTGTTGCAGTTGTTGTTTCTTTTTTTTTTTTTGTTTTAATTTTCCATTCACAAATTGGATTTCTAACATTTTTATTTTGTTGTTTTCTTATTTAATGTTTTTAGTTTTTAGTTTTAAATTTATTATAATATTATATTAGTTTTTATTTGTATTCATTTACAATTTATTGATTTATTTATTTATTAATTTGTATTTTACTAAATTGTTTTCTTACTACAAAAGGAGTAAATATGAAAAACCGATAAAGAAAAAACAAACAAAAAAAAAAAAAAAAAAAAATATTTATATTTTATTGTAATTATTGTTGTTTTTAAGGTTTATCTGGCGCTAACGCTATTTTTTTTTTTAATTATTTTATTTGTTTGAATTTTTCCATAATGATAATTTAATATAATCATCATCATTATTATTATATTTTCATTATTATTATTATTATTAGTTGTTGAGTTTAGTTTTAGTTTAGTTCTACTATTGCATAATAAAATTGTTGTTTTTGTTGTTGTTGTTGTTGTTGTTGTTAATGTTCTTGTTATAATTAAACCGCTTTTGATGACGTTTCTGGCATCCAACGCAACATCTCACGCCGCCAATTTAGACCATGCTCCACTTGTTTTACTAAAAAGAATAGTACTTCATTTATTATTATTTCATTTATAACATATGATATTTGTTAACTCAAGCAATCTTTAATACTCTTATAATCAGATATCAAATGCCTTAAAAACTTCATTAAACACCTATTCATGTTGGTTGGTTTTCCACACTGTAACTGTGACATCACCAACCTAATCTACATATAAATAGATCCATTATTATTATTATTATTATTATTATTATTATTATTATTATTATTATTATTATTGTATATTATACTACCGTTGCCCGGTGCGCTTTGCTATGCCCCTCACTTGATGTTAGTGCTTGATTTTTAAAGTCATTGTTCTTCTCTAGTAAGTTGTCACTATGAAATCGTGTTAATCAAAACATTTCTTCCATTCGAACTGCAATGGGTATCAAATTTTTGTAAAAACTTGGTAATTTGCTCGGAGTACATCAACAATTAATGATCGTTTGATCATTTTGATTGCATCATTTGAGACACAATCATACCTGATTGTTTGCAATCTTTGATTACTTTGATTCAAACAAGTAGCGTCAAAATAAACGAGTGTAAAGATGTTCATGTACCAAAGAAGTTTGGTGCTTAAGTTGTACAAATCGAGTAATTCGAAATAATAGTAAATGTGTGGGAGTATATGCATCATAATTATTATACTCCCTGTACCCAGAAGGCATATTAGTTATCACTTATATGTCAGCCAGCCAAAATATCCTCTATAATGAGTATTTTTTTTTTTGATATTATAAGTGATAACAAATTGGCCCATCAACCAAAGAATTGATTGCGAGTTCGAATTGGTACTAAGTCTGGCCGAGGCTCTATCTGGTACCACGGGTGATCACAAGCCCACAAAAATGTAGCAATGATGGAACTTAGTCCAAAATATATTATATCTTGTTCATGAATTGCTTTCATTATTCAGGGAGGAGAAACTGTCGTACTTGTAATCAACTATTCCAATCCAATGGAGATTTGGCCTAGCTCTATTGGATGGAAAGTGGTTGTATAAGCTGAGGTTGCAGATGATGAAGATGTTGATGTACTGAAGCTAAGGAAGTGCTGAATTTTTCAGAGTATATTCAATGAAAGCACGCTTTATATTTTTTGATGAAGGATTTGTTATTATTCTTATTTTAGTGCTGATCATTGGCTACGGCCCCCTTGGGGGAGTATTGTGGTGGCTGTGGTTTAAGCCCAAATCGCGGGTAGAGCTAGCGCTCGATGTAGAGTTGCGTTTACAACCAAAAACTGTTCCAAGGAAGAGGAGATGTTTTGGATCGGCCTCAACCCCACACCAAGTGGGAGTCATGGTAGATTATCTGGTGTAGCTCGAATTGGTACCTGCGGATATTATTCCGTTATAACCAAGGTAGAACATTACCATACCAAACGCTTCTAGTTCCAACTGAATAATTTATTGTAAATTGAACGTTGTAAATCCTAGCAAGCGCCTAAATTTTCTTTTTAAACTCTTAATATCACCAATCTTTGATATTAAATAAACTTTACCCTAAGCAAATTTTTGTATGCAGACAGTAAGTAGAGATCTTATGAAAAAAAGTCACATTACTTGTTTCTCCGGAATTACTAATTGATGAATCCATAAATTTTGAAAAAACAACCACTTTAAAATTTGATTTGCGAATTTTAACTCTTTAGAAAGTGAGAGATCTAAGTCATTTCGATCATTTTTATTGGATGATTTCAAAAGAGCAGAATATCTTATCAAAAGACGTAATGCCAACCCATATAATGTGGTCTTAATTTTTATAACTTATAACTCGATCTCAAAAGTTAAGTGTCCTGTCATTCCTATACAATTTTATTGTTCAAATTATATATATTAAGAGATAAATTACGAGCACTATTACCATATATGTATTGTGCATATTTACAGTGTAGCTGATATTTTAAAAACAGGGCTCTACGATTACTGGACGGTGTAGTCCCCATACGAAATTTACTTACAATAAAAATAGTGATTATTCTTGTTTTAGATTTCAGGTAAGTATTACAGTTTTGCTAAGGCAAAGTTAATATACTGTTTGGTTTTTAAATTGTACAATTTATTGGTGATATAAACCGAATATAATTTGTATAAATAAGTGGTAATTTACCTAGTAGTCAGACGTCGGTTTCAATACTGACTGCCATGGCATTATTATGTCTTAATTGTAGATTATTTGTATTCCTTAGGCCATTTTGCTGTTGTTGTTGTTGTGCTTGTTGTTGCAATTGCAGTTGTTGCTTCTCAAAGGATTGCTGGGTCCGCAAAAATGGCACTAAATGACGTCCAGTATGATCAGTCAAGCCTGGTGTCGCCGCATCAATACCATCATCTAAGTCCATAATGTCCGATGACGATTCGGACAGAGATGATTTCTTTAAATGTGGTCCTATGATTATGATAAAATGAAAAAGTCAAATAATATTTTTGATAATAAGTATGAGAATAGATTAGAATACAAAAGATGAGATCATATAAGATCAGAGACATCAATTACTTACCGAGTGCACCAGGTAAATATGAACAGCTTGTGACGTGATTGAAGTTTTGGCTTTGCATTTCTTCTTGATCCGTTTCGCGGTGATAAAAGTAATTGAAATTACTGACGATAACCGGTACCGGCAGTGCGATTGTCAGTACACCAGCGATTACACATAGCGAGCCCACAATTTTACCCCAGAATCCGACAGGTCTGCACATTTGTAGATCAGATTTCAATTCGGTTTTTGATTTGTTGGTTGGTTGGTTTCCAATAATTCAATTTAATTCATTGCCGTTCCATTCAGTTTTATGAAGGTTGTTGTGATTTTTTTAGTTAAAAAATCACACAAAAAATATAACAGATAAATATTTATATATAAAGTAAAATAATGATAATAAAATATGTAAAGAAATAAAACAAAAAAATAAGAAAAAGAACAACAACATTTCATTAAAATATTGTATATGAAAATATAGTATCATTGAAGAGAAAACTAAAGAAATTAACACATGTTATATAAAATAGGAAGACTTTACTTTATTATAATTACTATGTATTATAATTGTATACTTTTCACACCCACTGTCAGTTTTGGAGTTATCGTGCTGACATTTTGCATACATATGCTAATAATATAAGCAACTCGAAGTTCTTTGAATAATGAATAATAAGTTAGTCCCCATACACCCATTACCAGTTTTGGAGCTGTCAAGCTGAAAGTTGGCAGAACAGGCAATTTTAATTGATGATTCAATCACATAATAAAATCCAGAAAGAAGGATATCTTCGACTATGCCGAAGATATAATACTCTTCACGCATCCCCTGGAAAGAGTTTTTTGTATGGGAGCTATGTGATCCAGTTATTCTGGGATCTATGATGTGTGATAGCATAAAACCCAAAAAAGTTTTTCTAATAAGAACATGAATTTGAGTGGGCTTTGTATGGGCGGTACCTCACCTAGAGGCCCGATTCGGCTGGTTCCGACAAATATGCTGCCTATGGTAGAAAAAAGCTTAGTGCTTCGTTCAGCTCTTTAGCTCAAAAACTGTGGGACTAGTTTGCATATATACATACTAACGGATAGACGTACAGATGGATAGAAGGACATGTCTAGATTAATTCATCTTGACACGCTGATCAAGAATATATATACTTTATGGGGTCCTGTTGTGGATTACAAACTTATAATACTATTTACTTCGTGAAGCGTATAAAGATAGTCACTCTATAAATTTTATAGTTTCCTGGTCTAATTTGAATACCTGGGACTAATGTGATATCGTAAAGGTCTTTTATACTTAACTTTCAAGTCTTATTACATTTTTCAAGTTATTGAATTCTCAGAAAGACATTCAATAAGAAGTTATGGACTTTTAAAAGTAGTATACCATAAACTGAGTCTTCAATTGATGGGTGTAAAAGGTATGTCTATGTTTTGGTGAATCCAAAAACTAGTATTATTTTGTCTTCTATTTTCGGTATAAAAGAAATTATTATAGAGAAAAATACACCAATTTACATCAAAACTAAAATGACAAAGTTGTCGAGAAAATACACACAAAACATAAAAAAGGAAAACACAAGTAAAGAAAATATATTATTGTATTTTATACATATATAAAGTACATAGATCGATCGAGTTATACATATATATATAGTATAATATATATTGAAAGAATAAATGAAAAAGTATTATAGATGTTTGTTAGATACTGAAACTAAGAGCGATTACAGAGCAATCGATCGACAGAGATCGATCGATTGGACATTGATTGATGTTGTTTTGGTTGTTGGATCATATTAGTTTAGTTAGTTTTGCGATCAAATGATTCTACAGATACTAAAAAGTACATAATGAATGCAATCGATTCAGTCGTATGTATGTATGTATGTATGTATATGCATATTTATGTATATCCATATATATATGTGTATGTGTGTATATTTATGAATAAATGAACAAAATGAGCAAATGAACGAATGAATGAGTATCAATGAATAAACAATAATGAATTTTAAGACAAATTACAATAAATACAAATGTATGCGCTCTTTAGACATATAACAATATATAGAGAGCGATTAAACAGTTAAATAGATTTACAGCGACAGAGAGATAGAGTGATAGAGAGAAAGAGAGGCAAGAGACATAATACACATAAAACATTGCAAAAGCAAATGAGTATAAGAAAATGTGCAGATAAAGAAACTCAAACTTGAAACGAGAGTTCAAGAGTTCATCCATCAACATTTCTTGGGGGCGCCTCTTAAATCGCCTTTGTATCTGTTTCTGTGTGTGATTGAGAGTTTGTGTACATGTGACGCTGAATATTGAAAGAAATTATTATATTCTCTTTTTTTATCCTTAACTAAATTTAAGCAAAAATGATAAACTTATAAAAAATTAAATAAAGAATTCAACAAAAAAGCAAAAATCAATGGAAATCAAAATAAAATGAATGCTTAACGTGCTTAAACCACAAATAATAATAATTATAATAATAAACAGAATTAATATAGAAATAAATAAAAAATTTTATATAAAAAATAACAAATAACAACGCACATGCTTAGAAGATGCAATCAAAGGATCCAAGTCCCTTGTGGCATCTTTGTGGTCAGGCAAGTGTGGAGAAACAACAAAACAACAAGAATAGAATTCAATTCAAATTAAAAATAACAAATGTTCAAGCTACTTTCTTCTTCTTAAATATACATAAGTACCTATGCATTATAGCAAATACACATTTACATATGTCTACATATGTATCTCTGTGTATGTGTGTGTGTGTGTGTGTATGTGTGTGTAAGAGAGAGCGAGAAAAAGTATGCATATATGTGTGAATGTGCTTCAAATAAACTTCATGAATTTTTAAAACTAAACTAACGAGTTCTTTAGGATACATATGTACGACTATTTATATTTCTTGATGTACATGTGTATCTATAACGATCACTTTAAGATTCAAATGTTTCTGTATGAAAGGATAACAGTAAGAGAGATAGATAGAGAGAGAGAGAGAGACATAGATACAGTTATATAGAAAGAGATACATAAATAGTTTGCATAGCTTTAGAGAGAGCAAAAGAGCCAGAGATGGAGAACAACATAAAAAAAAAATTAACATAAGAAACATTGTGCTCAATTACTACAAAAGTACAACAAACAAGTACATGAAGTACAATAAAAATTTGATCATCATCATTATTATTTGGTTAAAGAAGTCACTCACCCTTGTCAATTTTATAATCAGCAGCAAATTCATTTTATATTTTTATATTTTTAAATTTATTAATGAATTATTAAATATAAAACAAAAAAAAAAAAATGACTACTTAAAAATTGTTAAACTTATAAACAGCAATAGAGCGATCAAGAGAGATACAGATATGTATAGAGAAAGAGACAGAGAGAGAGAGAGCGCTTATGAAGTAAAAAAAAGAAGAAAAAAAAAGAAAAAAGACTAAACTAAATAAAATAAAATGAATAGAAATATTTAACTAAAACATAGAGCAAAACACAAAAATTATTAATACTGTATATACACAATAATGAGAAATGGTTTTTTTTCACTTTTGTACTGCATTGCAGTACATCAGTAATTACTCAGAAAGAGGGAGAGAGAGAGAGAGAGAGAGGGAGATACCTCTTCTCTATACTATATATTTATTATATGAAGATACTTACTTACTCGTGCTCACATTTTAGTTTACTTTTAACTTCTCTTCACAAACTTATGGCATTTACAATAATATTAATGAAAATTTCATATATAATTTCTAATAAAATTAAACTAAACTTATGTATATCTAAAGAGATTAAGAGATTCCTAACAAATTGTAAGTAAACTATAATATTTATAATAATGTTAAAATATATACATAAATAAAGAAAATTATAATCAAATTAAACTAAAATATATTAAGTTCATAGATGCATACAAACATACATTCATATATACATACATACATACATACATACATACATACATATACATATACATATATATATATATATATGTTAATATTATTGTAATTTTATTCAAGTACTTGTATTTATTGGCTTTAAATTATAATATTGTACAATAGGAAATTTACTTTTGATACATTGATTTCCTGCCAGCAAGCCATAAAGTCTTCTTATTACAAAATGTGTGCATAGAGATTTTAATAAGATATAATATACATATAGGCCCAATCGAGTATGCAGTGACTAGGTTACTTGTCAATTTCCAGATCCTAAGGTTACCTAAATACAAATCCAAAATCTTTTTAGAAAACCTTTTTTGTTTTTTATGTTATCGAACTGAAATTTGGACACTATAAGTGTCGCACCCATTATCAACATCTAAATTTCCTTGATCTTAGAATTATTGGATCGCATAATTCCCACACAAATATTGCGAAGATACCATTTTTTCTGGATTTTGTTTTCAATTTTCCACATTAAGAAACAGGCAGGAGAAAGATGAATTCTTAATCAGTTTTCAAGTAAGAAAGTCGAGATGCCTAGCGATAACAGAATTGTTATTCTGAAACCAAGTTATCTTCTTTTTTTTTTTAATATGTAACATAACAAGCATACACAAAATTTCACATGTGCAGAATGAAATTGCACTTACATTGACGATTTAGATTCAGAAACAGCTGTTTTTTGTTTTGGTTATACATTCAAATCGAGCGTTGCACGCAAGTTGACTAAATTCAAACGTAAAATTTATGAAAAATACGTGATTTTCAACCATATGTACGGTATGTAAATAGTTCTTGCAATTCAATTTTTCATTTCTGCTAGGAATTTTACTAAAATATATACAAATATTATATGTACATTATCAAATTGACCTATTTTGTTTGTTTATTATTTTGGAGAGAAAGTCTGTCGAAAATGACGGTTTCTAACCGAAAATTTTCCAGCATTATCAGAAATTTACTAGTCCAGCTTATGTTAATCATAGACAAAAAAGAAGGACAATCAGATAGATATGACCTTCATTGTAACATTAGTATATATTTGGTCTTTCACTTTAAGCTTTAATTGAAAAATTTACTACAAACCTTAGAAGTATTACAAGAAATACAACAATACGAGTAATATATATGTATATCATTACTAACATATAAGAACTTCAGAAAGCCGAACAGTCAGAAATGTTATAATCTTAATCAACATTTTATGAGTGTCTTAATACTAAGTACATGATGAAAAAAGGAAAGCATATTCTATTTCATAACTACTTAATAAGTACATCTAAGTAGAATAAGACTGTAACAACTAAGTACCTCAGAAGCAACTCTAAGTGAACTAGGACTCTTATGATTAGATATCTAATTCCTTTAAGAAGATACTGTACACTGTATGTGCTAAGTACTTCTTCACAACTTTAAGTACTTTATAAGACAGGAAATCTTAACTACTGCATAAGTATATATAACACAATCTTGTTCATGACTATGTCATAATGATCTCTAAGTTGACTAAGACTGTAAGGACTATGAACATTTAAATAAGTACTTTACACTATAAGGACTAAGTACTTTTTAACTACTTTAAGTATTTTATAAGAAATGAAATCTTAACTACTTAAGTATAACAAAATCTAATTCTAGTAAAACTAAGTCTTAGTTAAGGTATAAATACTCTGAAAATTGTAAAATTGTAATGACTAAATACCTCATAAGTACATACTGTACTCTGTTAGCAGTAAGCAACTCTTAACAACTTTAAGTACTTTATAAGAGATAAAATCTTTACTATTCAATAAGTATAGCAAAATCTGGTTCATAACTATGTATGTATCTCGTAAGCACCTCTAAGTAATGACTACAATGACTACTCTAAGTATTTTATAAGAAATGAAATAAATTCAATACACTGTAAGTACACTAATCACCTCTTATTTACTTAAAATACTCAACGATTATTTATAGTATACAACTTTAAAAACCTCATGAATACCTTCTAAATAATCTATGAATATCTATGAACATCTACAACATATGTACGACTTAACTAATAATAATAATAATAATATCATAGAGGAGATATTTAATTAAGTAATTAAGACTTGAGTGCTACCAAATACTATTTGTTTAGTTCGTTGGTGATGCTAATAATGATTCTAAGTATGATTACTAAGTATGTGCATTAATTAAATTATTATTATTATTAAATAAACAATATTCAAATACAAATACCTGAAGTACTTGAATTACTTGTTTTGATAGATACAAAAATACTATTCAGTATGCTTGTATGTACATATGTATGCATGTATGTATGTATATATGTTTGTGTTTCAGATACTTGAGATTCAAAGAGAATCTTTATTTATAATCTATTGA
This sequence comes from Amiota albilabris, assembly GCA_037040105.1. NCBI lineage: Eukaryota > Metazoa > Arthropoda > Insecta > Diptera > Drosophilidae > Amiota > Amiota albilabris. Next base: position 61,354 of record JBANCV010000098.1, on the reverse strand, counting down.
TACCGTAAATATTTGAATAATTGATGAAAAAATGCATTGAATTTTTTCTAAATAAATGTTTTAATTTTTTATTATTATTATTTTTAATTTTATTATTTCTGTGTTTTTATTATTTTTATATTTTTTTTTTTTTTTTTAATTTTCTTTTGTGGTTAATATACCATCACCATATTGTTTTTGTTGTTGTAGTTGTTTTTATTATTATTATTTTATTATTATTAATATTTATTATTATAATAAATTTGTGAGGAATTTATGTATATTTTTTTCTTGTGGTTTTTTGTTTATTTTTTTTTTATTTGTTTTAATACTTAATTTTCTTATTTGATTTTATTTAAATAATTTAATTGTTAATTTGCAGCATATTGTTGTTTTTTATTTATTTATTTATTTTTTTTTTTTTTGTTTGTAATTATTTCATTTAATTTTATTGAATAACGTTTATAAAACACTTCATTTTTTTTTTTTTTTTGAAATCTTAACAACAATTTCTTATGTTTTTTTTTTTAAATTTTATTATGAATATTTTTACGATTTTTTTTGTTGCTTTTTGCATAATACTTTGTATTGTTGTTTTTTTTCTCTTGTTTATTTTAATTAATTATTTACCTTTCATTTATATTCAATTTATTTTATTTTAATTTATTAAATATAAATAATATACACACATATTTCGTCATTTTCTTTTTGCAATGTTGCATAAGGGAAACATTTAAGAAGGGTTTGTTTGGTTTCTTCCTTTCATTCTATCTAATTTTATAATTTATAGAAAGAAATCTATTAATTTTTTTTGGTTTTTTGTTTTATGTTATATACTTGCAATGTGCAATACAGAATACTATTTCATTTACATATATACTTTAATATGTATGTATGTATATATTTTAATAGTTGAATTTGCTTTTATTGTTTGCCTATCATTGTATTGTAACCTCTCTCGTTCTATTTTCTTTATTTTCTTTATTTTTTTATTTGCACATTAATATATGTATAAATATATATTGGGTTGGCAAGAAAATCATTGCTTATTTATCAGATAACGACTGAAATTGTGTTAACCCAATATTTCTGTTTTTATTTCTATTTCTTCGTTTTGTTTTTCATTATTTCGTTTTTAATTAAGAATTAAAAATAATCTTATATTTTATTCCTTTTATTTTTCATTATATTTTGTATAATTATTGGATCGTTTATATATTTTATTTATAATTTGTATATATATAAAAAAAAAAAAAAAATATTATATATATGTATATATTTATAATATGCAAATGTATCTTATGCTCTGCTTATGCTGTGCTAACTAATTTAATTAAATGTAATTAATTATTATTAAAAAAAAGAAAAAATCGTAATAGAATTTAAGTTAAAAAATAAATAAAGGGTGACCCGAAATTCATAAAAGATTAAAATTTCATTTGATTTCATAATGGATCTGACAGTTTAGAATTATATATTATTATTAGAAATATGATGAAGAGTTTACACAAACTACTCGTAATAAATTAACTGTTAGGGAGATCAGATCAATTTGTAATCTTCGTACTGACAAAGTGCAATTGCAATCTTTTCCATTTAGATTAATCATCAATATCAGTGATAATCAAACTTCTTGCATATGCGATTCAGCAAAATGAATCTCTACAGCATGGATGTCCAATCCATGGCTCAAGGCAACTAAGTATCAATGAAGCCCAGAACAGAATTCGCTTGCTGCTTGATTAGGACCTTTTCTTTCTTTCTCTTTACTCTTCAGAAAAACTTTTTTGTTTTTTGCGCTATTATCTTCAAATTTGTACTCAATAGGTTTCCGATCAATATTCATCAACCATGTCAATTTAAAGGCCCTCGGACTATCAGGAGCGGTATCTCCCATACAAGCCCCCTACTCAAATTCATGTTCTTATTAGAAAAACTTTTTTGTTTTTTACGTTATGAAATTGAAATTGGTGCACAATAGGTTTCTTATATTCCATATTCATCAATCATGTAAATTTCAAGATGCAGCTAAGATTACTGGATCGCATAGCTCCCATACAAAAAACATTTTCTAGGGGAGGCGGGAAGAGTATTACATCTTCGGCATTGTCGAAGATACCCTTCTTTCTGATTTTACCCTCTTTGTTTTAGCTTGTTGCCTACTTATGCCACACACCATATTCTCCTTCACTGTGACCTAGTCTCATTGTTTGATGGGGACTTCCAGCTGGGGCTTAATTAGATTCTTGGAAATGCAGTAGCAGTAGTAGTCTCAGTCTTGGCCTATTAATCCCTTGGCTAATCTATCTTTCTATACATAATTCTAAACTATAGACTTCATGAAATAATTCCTAAAAATTTACATTTAATCAATTAATTTATTTAAAACCTGTATATCCTATAAAACTATAAACTACTAAGATGAACTTCTTGTGTGTTTTTTGGGTCACCATTAATTTTGTATAGATTTAATTACTTTTGTTTATTAATATTTGACTAAAATGAAAAACACACATATATATACAAAAATAAATAATAAACAAATATATTAAAAAAAAAAAAAAAAAAAATACAATGATAAATAATGTTTTAAAATAAAAAATAAGAAATAAAAATTGCGTTTTTGTTATATAAATTTTATTTAAACTTCTATTTGCAGTCTTTGTTTTTAATAGATTTATTTTTATATCTTTATTTTAATAGTTCGCTTTGCATCTTAGATTTTTGTTCTTGTTGTTGTTGTTGAAATCTTGAAAAAGATACTTTTTAAGATAAAATTTTTGTTTTTGAAATAAAGCTGTTTTTTTTTCTTGTTTTTGTTTCGTAAATTTATTTAATTATTTAATGTTAAATTTAATAAAATTAATAAAATTTTTATTTCAATGGAAAACTTGAAAAGATTGTTTGTTGTGTTAATCGAAGCAAAATTATATTTAGTTAAGTAAATAGTAAAATAGTTTATTTTCATGTTTAATTAGTAAATATTTTTGTTGGGTTTTGTTTTGTTTTAAGATATGTGACTCTTCACTCATGTATTTTTATTTTAATTTTTTTTTTTTTTTTTTGTGTTTTGAATGTTTCTTCCAAAGACCATTGAATACCATATAAGTACTAGATAATTCGCTCACGAAACTTCGCTTTCTCATTTGAAATCTTGAGTCAGTAAGTCTGAAGCAAGTTTGAATGATACCCATTAACGAGATCCCATGAAATTGTTGTTGGGAGTTTGAGTTTGATATGTGGAACCCAACAATTTTGAAAGCGAACACAATTCTGTAAGTGAATTGTCCAGTCTATGGTACAATATATCTTTGAAATTTTGATTCTCTTACTTCATCTTTCACAATTTTAAAATTCCTATTAATATTTATTATTTTTTTATTGTATTATTTGTATACCTTTCACAATATTGTAATGGTCGCACTCAATCATTAAATTTATGTTCATCAACTGGTTTCCTTCGGAACAGACACATTTTATTGTCATGCACAGGAAATATCCAAACAGAAATATAGATCTTTGATAACTGGAAATTTTAATAACCAAATAAGGAAAGAGAATCACTAAATTCATGTTCGTCAAACTGGAAACAGACACACTTTATTGCCATATACTGGTAATATCCAATCATAAATATAGTTCTCCGATTACTGGAATAGGAAAACCACAAACAAAATAGTCGAATCGTTAAATGCATGTTCGTTCAATTGTTCTTCTACGGATCAGACATTTTTTGTTGCAATACACTGTTAATATCCCACTTGAAACAGAGTTCTCCGATTAATGGATCAAAGAGATAACAGCGAAACATAAAAGAAGAATCATTTAATTAAAAGTCGTCAAGTTCTTTTCCTTCAATTTAGTATCTAAGATTTTAAGTTTATGCTTTGTTATTCAGAAAAGACACGTTTTATTGTCATACGCAAATAATACCCAGCCAGAAACATAGTTCTCCGATACTTGGAAAAGATAATACCCAAACAAATATCAGAATCGATTGAGCCATATTCAAATATTTGTTTTCTTTCAACTTCTCAGTTATCGTGTTGAAATTCTACAACATACACATCTCATTGTCATATGCAGATATTATCAAACCAGAAAAAGTTTTTCACGATTACTGGAAGTGATAATAACCAAACAAAACTCACTGTAAACTCATTATTATATAAAGTGGATGCTTGTTACATAACGATTTGATGTACTCGTATATATTGTATATGTGTATGATTTAAACAATTCAAGTGTCAAAGGTATATAAACTTGGTTAAACCGAATTTATTATTCTACTATTGTTGTAGCTCGTTTATTTATTGTAATTTTTATTATTGTATATTTAGTAGTTGTGATATGATATAAGTGGGTTTTGTGATTTGAATCTTTCAATTTTTTGTTAAAAGCATAATGCTTTTACAGATATCATATACATATTTCTTTTACTATTTTTTGTAGCTAAGAAGAGGCGAGACCAGTAAATAAGAGAAGAGAAGAGATGAAAAGAAGAGTTATTAACATGTAATTACTCTAAATAAGTTAATTAATTATTTACAATAAAAAAAATATAAATTTGACTAGATATTGAAAACATCTAAAACTACTAATGATAATGATTTTAGGATTTCCTTTTTACCCATTTCATTGCAATTTATTTTTTATAGTATGTTTTACTTTTTGTTTCAAATTGTTTCGATTGAAATTTATATTAAAATATTTATAAAATCTTAAATTAAATACAAAAAATAATCATATGTAATAAAAAAAAAAAAAAATTGTTTAAAATGAACTAAAACTAGAATTCATTGTGAATTGTTAATTGTCAATTAGCCAGAAAGAGAGAGATAGAGAGAGTAAGAGAGAGAAGGAGAGAGAGAGAGAGGATCTGATAAGCAAAGAATTTTAACAAATATTCCATATACCCATTCTATAATAATTTGTGGATCTTTAAACTCTGAAACTTTCAAGTATGTACTTCACAACTAAGTACTTCCTAATTTAGTATTGTACTTTAAGTCTTAAACAGTCAACTGATATTAAATACTGGAAATACTTGACAGACTTCATATGTATCAGAATAAAATAATTGAAGTAATAGTACTACATTTAGCTCTTAAACTTGAGAGACTTGTTCCTCAATTAAAAAACAATTCATATTTTTAGAATAATCAATGACTCAGTAATCAGAAGATTATTCAGAAGATTATTCGTTGCCAATTGACATCAAGTACTGCTTCAAACTACTTACTAACATACTAGTAGTACTTATTACAATTACTTTATAATACCAATGAAGAATGTATGAATCAGTTTACACTTAAGAACCAAATTAGCTTACAAAATAAGTAAAGTAATCCCTCGATTTACGTAACCATAGAATTTGGTCCTTTAAAATTGAATTTGATTTACGTAAACAATTTACGTACTTCAAAAAAAAAAAACCAACTTCGGGGAATCCCGCACTAAAGTTTTTGAGTATTTCATTTTCACTTTTTTGTGAATTCGTTCAGTTGCACTGTCCTTACAAGACATACATATCATGACAACGTAAAATATGAATTCGAAACGTGAATCTAGTCATGTATGTAAATATCAATTGCACAAGTGTTGAAATAAATTTTCATTACAAAAAGAAATTTGAAATTATACGCCTTTATAATAATGGTTAAAAGGCTTTCAACCAGCAACGTTTTTTATTACTTAATATATTTTCATATTTAAAGTGTTCCAATAAAGTTTGAAGTATTATTTATAACGTCATGCAGAAACATACACGTGAGTGGTGCTGGTAAATCAATTGAGTGCGTCTAATGATAACAATTCGAAGAATTTTTTCATTATTTCTCGGCATTTCTTTGAATGCAATCATTGGTTTTATGTTTAAGGGTCAAATAGTTGAATGTTATTAAAGTTTACTGCGCGATATATTATGTTTGCCTATTTTGAAGCAAAAAAACCAATCAAAAAGTAATTTTTTTGACAACTTATTGTGAAATGGCATAGGGTTTTGAGTGGTATCTACAGTCTCAATAAGGTATTGAGTGGGATTTATTGTCCCAATATAGCGTTATAAATAAATAAAACTTTTCCATTTTAAAAAAAAAATTAAAGTTTATCAATAATGCTTTTTTTGGATTTTTCTTCCTATATTGGGACATAATGTCCCACCGAAAAACTTTATTGGGATTATATTTCCCCAGGATAAAAGTAAGGACTAAAGAGTTCAAAAGTATCTCAAACATCTTAGAACTTCCTCTTTCTTCAATATCCACTGTCATAATGACAAAAAACAAAGCAACGCCAATGTAACGGGTTTGCCATACACTACATACAATAAGAACAATCACAGAAAATAGACATGAGATTAAAGATGTTGGTGATTTCCTCGATACCACAACGACGAAAAAACAATGCTCATAATGTTCACCAACCATGTAAATTTCCTGATCCTATGACCCCCAGGAGGGGTACCTCCCATACTAAACCACATTAAATGATAAACTTATAAAGAGTAATTGTACAATAAAGTGCCACTCAAACTGTGTTCTTTGTTGATACTCAAACTGTAATAGAGAGCAAAAATGTTTTCTAGCGGATGCGTGAAGAGTATAACATGTTCGGCATAGTCGAAGATACCCTTCTTTCTGGTTTTCTGTTGATAATTTAGAATAAACAAGTGAACAACATTGTTTTTTCCAAAATAAATAATTAATCTGACTTCATAATGATATGGAAATCTATTAATACGAATTAATACGTAAAACGAGGAATACTTAGGGTATTTAGAATATCATCAATATTATAGATTAAACTTTGATCGTTGGTAAAAACTTTCAGTTACATCAAATCATAAATCTTGACTATTCAATATTTGTTAGAATATCATCAATAGTAAAGTACAATATTTAACAGATCATATCTAGCCTAGCTAAGTCAATCAAAATGAAAACAGTTTCTGTGTGTATGAAAAGAAATTATGTTCATTAATAATTTATTATAATAATAAAAAAAAAAAAAAAAACACTTAATTTATTACATCATTAGCGCCCTCTACAGTGTTGAACACTACTATCTAAATATCACTTAAAAACAAATATCTCAAATGTAGTATGTAAGTAAATTGTCTTTGGAATTTGAAAATTATACAAATTATTTACATAAATACAATAGAATTAGATAATAAATTAATTAAGGAACAAAAAAAAAGAAATTAAATATTAAAAATTAATATTAATATTAGATATTAAAAGAGAATTAAATTAAGAACTTTGAATATTTTTAGAACCAGTTTTTTTGTTTGTTTGTTTGTTTTGTTTCAGTATTTTATTTCAAGCATTTCTTTTTCATTTTTATTTCTATTTATATTTTATTAATTTTTTTTTTTAGTTTCTCATATATTTTTTTTTTTATTTAATTTAATTGTTTTCATATTTTTTAAATATACATTCACATACTTGCACTGCAATAATACATTAAATTTTACATTCTTCTTAATATCATTTAAGTTTCTCATTTTTATATACAAATTTTGAATATAATTTTCAATTAATTTATTTTAATATCTTTCATTTGTCATTTTTGTTTTGTTTTTTTTTTTTACAATTTACATTTACTTAAGTTGTATCTGTTGAATTAGTTAAACATATAATAACGTTTTTTGAACACATTTATTTCAATGCTTTGCTTTTTTGTTTATTTTTTATCAACATTTTGGTTTTTTTTATTTAGCTATTTTTATAGATGCTTAATTTCTTTAATGAACAAATCTTAACTTTCTTAATTTCAAATTTTTTTTTGTTTATTTTTTAAAAATTTTATTTTTTTCATTAACATTATATTTATTTCTTTTTTTGTTTTGTTTAATTATTTTTCTTTTCTTTTTTTTTTTTTTGGTTTTGTTTTAGTTTTGTTCTTTTTGTTTTTGTTACTTTGTGTTTTGCTTTCAATTTTCTTTTTTAAAGAAGAAAAATAAAATAATAAAATTATCTAAAAGTGGTTTTTGTTTTTTTTTTTTGGTAATCCAAGGAGAAGAGAAATACAAAGGAGAAATAAATTTAGCGCAAATTTTATTGTAGCAAATTTTTTAGCATTTTTTTTTTGTTTTTTTTTTATTAATTTTCTTAATATTTTTTTTTTCTTTTTATTATTGTTATTTATATTGGTTTATACGGCTTATAATTAAAAAAAAAAAAAAAAAAAAAAAAAATATTATTATTAGTATTAATATTTTTTATATATATGTATATTTATGTATGTATATATTAATGTGTATATATGTAAGTAGTATTATGTTTATTATGTAATTTTTTGGTTTGACCGCGCTTAGCAAGCATCCTTCAGCATTGCCAGGGCCACCTAATTATTTTTCCTATGAGTATATGTGTACCACCTACTATTTGCATCTACCCAACTTTATATAGTCATCTTATTGTAGATCTTACTAACATCTTTGATAATCTTTGATTATCATCTTCTTGTTTACAAATCTTGCGTTTGTTTTTTTTTTTTTTTATTCATAATACTAAAATGTATTATTCAATTTAATTTGTTTTATTATTCCTGTTATTTTATTATTGCAATTTTCTTTTTATTGTTGCTTTAAATTAAATTTATTCAATTGTACTTTTATGTTGTTGTTGTTGTTGTTGACATTATCAATGAATTTTTAGTTGTCATGAAATGGATGACTTATGAATTTTGTGAATTCAATTGAATATAACGAACAAATATGATGTATTTTACAATACTACAAATGATACGTTTCACACCTTTCACACAAAGAACAATACATATTTAGAGACCTAAAAGATTCGCATAAAATTTATCAGAGTTATACTACTAAGTAAAATTTGATACAAATGCTACATAGGTATATCCTAACCAGATTATCCGGATTATTGGATGAGTTAGTGGCCATGCATATGATTCTCATACATTCGTAAAACAAATAAATTTTGTATAAAAATACATCATCACAATTGCAAACAATTAACAAAATAAATAGAAAAATTAATCCTTTAATCAATATTGGCTTGGCGCTTTGCATTCAGTGCCAAATGTTGTTTTCCGAAGAGGTAGAACTCGCAACGTGCCAAATCAGGAGCATACGATAAGTGATTGTCGGTTATATAATTGGTCAAGAATTCAGTGATAAGTATGGAAAGCAATTTTTGGTAATCAGTCAATTTGTGTGGAACAAAGCAAGCACAAATCTTTCCAAGTCTTAATTTTTCGGTTAAAATGCGATGAAGTGAATCTCTTGACATGTTTAATTCAATTGCCATGTATCGCAACCAAGATTTTTGCTTCTTTTTACGGTTCCGTATTCAAAATTTTCTAACGGAACCCTATTACTAAGTTTCCGCTGGCAGTCCGTCTGTGCGTCCGACTACGAATATATATCATGACCCGTAATAGATAGACAGTTGACATCACAGAATACGAATTTCTATTGTCATAATAACAACAAATAATAAAACTATAAAATTAAAGGGATCTCTATACAAGAAACTTGTAAAAGATGTAAGCTTTTGTTTCGGTGGAATGAAATTTTACATTGGCATCATCGTCAATGCTTTTCTCATTAAAGTAAGGCCGTTTAAGCAAAAAAATATATGTGGTCTTAATGGCGTAGTGGAAGCGGGAGCTTGAATCCAGCGGTCGACTGTTTTTTCATTTTAAAATTTTTTTTTTTATCTTATTTATGTATAGCAGGAAGATAACTAAAACTAAAACCAACACACAAATAATAAAATTGAAATAAATTTAAAAAAAAAAATCTTTTACGATGCTACGGAATCTTCCATGTGTGAGTCCGAATCACACTTGGCTGATTTTTGTATCTATAAATTTCATCCACAATTTCAATTTTACTTGATGTAATCACGAAACTTTTCTGACCGGGAGCTTCGTCGACATTGATGCCCTCACGAACTTCTTGAATCGTTTGAACCACTCATAGACTCAGGCACGGGATAAAAAATTGTTATTTCATTAAATGAAACGTCTTTCCAAGTTTAAAACAAAACTTAATATTCGCTCTTTGTTCAAAGTTCACATTTCCACCGATGCTATAAACACACTGTCACTTGTAAAGCAATAACTCGACTTCCAATTGCCCGTTGGTTATGAAACAGAACGTTGTCAAAACTTCAGTGAAGGATGCACATTTCCAATTCGTACTCCCGTTACAAGATAGTGAATTGAATGAAAAAGTCTCGTAAAGTACAAAAATAATGAAAAATCTGTTGACCATTCGTAAGAAGTAACGCTTATTCTCTGTTCTTCATTTTATTTGCGCATTTTGTCTATAAAAAGTTGTTTAAAACTGTTGTGTGTGTTCTAAATTTTAGATAAGTGTAAGTTCTTCATTTCCAGATGTTTGATGTGAAAGGTATGAGAACTTCGATACAGCCGAAGTTAATATTCAGTTTTGTTATGCTTTTTTTTATTTATTTTTTTTTTTTTTCAAATAAAATCGATTTTGTTGCTTTCGTTTTAACACATTTTTTTAAATTTTTGTTCAGGCAATTGGTTTTTTTTTTTATTATAGAGAAAATATTTATTTACAAAAGTTGAAAAGTATTCTAAAATTTTAAATAAAAATTAACCAAATCACAATAAAAAAAAGGGAAACAAAATGAATCTTAGAAGTACATAATAATTTGAGAAAGTTATAAAAACAGAAGTAGTTCAGAGAAGATTTCAGTTTAAGCAGTAGAATTTCTGATACTTGAACTATACTATCATAAATACAGTCCAAGGAACTATGTTAAGTAAGGCACCAATTCAATTAAAGATGTAAGAGAAGTCTATAGTGAGCCAAGGCAGAGAAGAGTTCTGAAAAAACTTATTATAATGTACTTGTTTTCAGATATTCCACAGTTATTAAGTTTATACAAATATATTTAGGCAAATAGTGGATAATGCATAGTGGATCTACAGATACAGAGAGATTTTTTATTGATTCTAATGAGAAACTTTTAAAGCCCTCAGACCGACATATCAAGTACAATAGGATGAAAAGTACTAAGAATACTTTCGATGTTGAGTACATTAAGTAATTACATATTATGTCCTCAAAAAGTTTCATGTACTCTCAAGGGGGTCATGGGTTACGTGTCACTTATTTGCTTGTCTTTAAGCTTGGAAATCTTAAAATCATTATAGTCATTAATGTCTTTTTCATAAGTCAAGTGAAATATTTTAACACCCTGCACTCAAATATTAATTTATATCTTATGGTAAGCATAGGGTACCATAAAATTTAAATACGATATACATATATGTACGAGTATTTGTATGTACAATAGAATTAGAATTAGAGATAGCAAAAGCTTTATGACTTCATGAATTCTTTCACTTGTAAAGTCTTCTACTTGTGTTTTGAGATTTATTTCACCTAATATACTTAGTAAGTACTATGCAATATAAAAATGTAAGTCGAATTTTGAGTTCATCTATGAAAAGCTACCAAATACTTTTTGTAGAAAAGTCAAATATTACAATTTATATTGGGTCCAACGGTCAATGTTGTTGTTCAAAACTAAATGTGACAAAATCTGATGGCACAAGGTCTGTCTGGACTTGTGTGTGGTGTTTCTGATTGAAGAATCTAATAACTAAGCTACAATATCTGTGGTCTCTCACAGCTTTACAATTAATTATTACTCAATAAATATTATAAATGACCATGATAGTACCGCGAACTTTCCAGAGGTCTATTACATGATTGATTAGATCGGAATGAGCTTATGCGATGGCATCACTTCTCTGTCCAAAAAGCTGCTTAAAGTTGATTTCGGAATTAATCATTTTCTCATAGAAGAAGACTGATCACATCAGATTGAGACCATTATTTTCATTTTCTTGGCTGTCTTTATTTCAGCATTCCAGTGTTTTTTCAGTTCACTTTGATAAGAGAAGATGCAACTCAACTATCTTTAAGTTTTAAACCAGCAATCCAAGAACTATTTGGATTTCTCGGATACGAAGACCAGACCAAAGTTTTCTTTCTGGTACCACTGGTGGTCAGGAGCCCCCAGAATTTGTTTCCGTTCTGATCAGTGGAGTATCGTGGTGACTATGTTAATTATTCAGATGCGGTCAGAGTATTAACTTGACGTGGATTTCAGTTATACAACCGGATGCTGTAACTCATAGAGTAGCTGGGGTTTAAGAAAGGCCTTATTATGAAATCATGGAGTGAGTCATAAGACCAAAATTAGTATGACTTGCATTTGATACCTACAGACTGATGACTTTATCTAGTCTAGTGAATTGAATACCGACAAGGTGGGACAATACTTTTATTTCCTTTGACTTTTTTACTGAGAAAGTTTTATACTCGTACATGGATGTATTACCTATGGTGGTCATTAGTCAGTCGATTCTAATCTAATTGAAAGCAATTACTTATGTTAAAATTGTTTGAATATTTTTTGAAATAAAACACAATAAAGGAAAAGTTTCAAAATAATATTGTAACTAAAAAAAAAAAAAAACGAAATCAATTAATTTTATAAGAAAATAAAAACACAAAATGGAAAAAATTTAAATTGAAAATGACCAAAATTGGTATATATACCCTGCAGTATGTTCGGTGACAATTGTTCCCGTTTCTCTAGTTTTTCACCAGTCCCTATTGTGCTAGTGAATTCCTAGTCACCTGTTCAAATTTTTCGATACAATTGAGTGTCGAAGCCTTATTAACATGCAAACCTTATGTGCTTAATTTGAACTATCACCACTGCCTAATAACTGGCGAAAAACTAGTAAAATTGGATGACATGCGGTGGCAATTGACCCCGTCCAATGACATCGCCACGTTAAATTCATTAGTTTTTTTTTACATGTAAAAGGGATATAAATCGAACTAGTACTGGTGGTAAAGAGACTAGTCCAGAACAAAGATATGTTCCTACATAAGGACAAAAATATATACATAATGTGTATATACCATATATACATAATTATGTGCAGCTTTAGTTCAGGTGGCTATACTATGATTTTAATAAGTAGTTGGTGTATGTTCTCGTATGTTGTTTGTATGTATCTAATTAAAATGAATTGTACTTATTATGAAGTTGTACATATCTTGTAAGTTGTATTTGGATAATTGTTATTGGTGATGTACGTCGGTGTATGTATACAGCAATCTGTGTGTGTGTGTGTGTGTGTGAGTATGTTGAAATGTGTGCGTGGACGGTATTCAAAGCTTTAAATATTACACTTGAACTCTTTTAAATAAATTTAGTATATTATTTCCTTTCCTTCTCTTTTTCGTTTTGATTTCCTTTTTAATTAATAAATTTTTTACTATTTCTTTATGGTGTTTTCTTATTTTTGTTTAATATTAGTAATTTTCCGTAAATCTCTTTTAATTTTTCTTCTTTCAATTTTAGTTATTTATTTATTTTACTTTATTTACAGTAAATATATTATTGATATTTTCTTTTTCTCTTTGCATCATTTTTTGTTTTGTGGTTTTTTTTTTTTTTTTTGTTGTTGTTTATAAATTATGCAACTAAAAATTGCATACTTAGTTTCTCAGTCGACATTTAGAAATTTCTTATTAATTTATAATTTAAATTTTTTTGTTATTAAACTAAACTGTTGTTTGATTATTATTATTTTTTAATTTTTTTCTGTCTGGTTTTTTATGGTATATAATTAATAAATAAATAAGAGTAATAAGAATAAATGATTGAATGTAAATGAGAAAATAATTCAAAATTAATTCATTTTAATGATCATTTATTTATTTATTTATTTTTATGTTGAACTAAATGTATCGAAATGATAAATGAAGAATTGAGTTAAATTAAATTGAATTGGATTGAATTGAGTTGTATTGAATTGAGTTGATTTGAATCAATTTGAGTGGGTTTGCGCTTCTCTGGATATGTGTGAGGATATACATAGTAAGTACGTTTAGTAAAGATATGGCTAGTTAAGATACATGTAAGTGTATCTGTGTATGTGGTTGTTGAAGATCTTTTATTTATTTTATGCTGTCTGACTGATTGATGGATTGATTGATTTACTAACTGAATGACTACTCTGAATGAATGGATGAATGAGTCCCTTTTTAGTTAAGTATATGAATTATTTGTATTTTTATTTGATTATTTGTGTAAGTGTATTAATTCTTTTTAATTCGTATTGTATTTTCAATCATAAGAACGTATTATTTTTTAACCTTCACACAACAAGCACCACATGAGTATTTTTACTCAAGTAAAGTATATACATCTGTGAAACTCAAAAATACTGAAAGTTGCATGTTTCTCTGGGTCTAATAATTGGTGGTAAAACCTTTATTATCTGTTACGGCTTTGCATCTACGTGACATGGAGTCACTAATTTCCGTGCATCGCTTCGCAGCAATTTGAGCCCATGACCCTTTAACCACTTCCCAAAGCTGTGTACTACTTGATGGATTTGCTGCTGCCCCACAAATATTCGATCAGATTAAAGTCACGTCAACTTTTTTAGAGGCAAACCACTCCATCGCTAGTTTGCTAGTGTGTTTCGGATCATTGTCTTTTTGAAATGTCCATTTTAAAAGCATATCCCAACTTGCATATGGTAACATTACCTAATTCAATATATTGTTTTGTTCATGATGCCATTGATCATACGGATAGAGCCATGCCAGTTTACAAAAAGCAAGCCCATACCACGATTAATTGTCTTGGTAGTATATTTAAGGTGGTATTCTGTGTTTGTTGGACGATAAATATATTTTCTGGACCCAGTTCCACCAATCTTGCATCAACGTCCTTCTTTGTCTAACGAATCGTACTGAGCGACAAATTTCGGTAATTTTAATCATTTTTGATGAAGCCGAGGGCTTGGTTTTACTATAATAGTGAATAATATTATAAGTTTGTCATGAAGTTTGTAATGCAAAGAAGGACACATCGTAGACCACATAAAGTATGTATATTCTTGATCAGCGTGACGAAACGATTTGATCAAGCCATGTCCGTCTGTCCGTCTGTGCGCGAACTAGTCCCACAGTTTTTGAGCTAGAGAGCTGAAATTTTTTATATAGGTTTCTTTTTAGCTCGAAATGAGCCGAATCGGACCACAGAGACGGGTACCCTTCAAACAAACACCAAGATCAAATTAAGGTTCTTATTGGAAAAACTTTTTTATTGATAGTTCGATCGAACTAAAATTTAGACATTAATTATTGAACTGAAGTTTGGGCACAATTAGTTTATGTTCCATGTCCATCAACCATGTAAATTTCATAATACTAGGGTTACCAACAGGGGTAGCTCCCCTATAAGCCCACATTAAATGACAAACTTATAAAGAGTAATTGTACAATAAAGTGCCACTCAAACTGTGTTCTTTGTTGATACTCAAACTGTAATAGAGAGCAAAAATGTTTTCTAGCGGATGCGTGAAGAGTATAATATCTTCTGCATAGTGGAAGACACTCCTCGTTCTGGCTTTGTCTTGCGCTTGCGCCCACGAGTTTCGAGATTTTTCTTATAATGAATAGCATTGAATGTTATTAGGACAGTGTATCCAAATAGATTTTCTATTTCTTTATAGGTTTCCCCTTGATTTCTTAGCCTAACTATATATTAAGTTTGTTGTCTCAATTAAGCAATGCTTTCCTCTACCCACTGAAATTAGCAAGAATACTGTGGTTAAGAAAAAGTTATGTCAGAAATTTTATGGATTTCTTAAATAAACTATTAACTATTGTCGCCTTTTTTCGATTCTTTTGTTTTTTGGTACTTTTCATTAATTTTTCGCGTCTACTTCTGTTCAATTCACTACTATTTTAATGAACAGCATATTTTTGGAGCATTTCACAAAAATTATGAAAAAATTAATAACGAAACAATAAAGAAAAGGGATTTTTTTTATTTTTCCTTTCTTTACATTCTGTTCTATGATCAAATAGCAAAAATTCCAAATTTGCAAGACAAAACATGTCAGAAACGAACTAAAACCGAGGTCACAACTATTTTTATGCATATGTGGGTTGTTTTTTTTTCCGCTAAGATGAGTGATCCTTGGCTGGCTGTCGTTTGAGGATGAAAAGACCGAACCACCACTTGTGGAAATCATCAAAATTAATGACAATAAAATAATAATAATTTATAAGTATATCTTGAACAATTTATTCAAACCAAGGAATACGTGGAAAAGAATGTGTATCCATGAGAGACAGCATGTCTTATCAGCACCGCCCCGACTCACAACTTGACACCCACCAAGGACTTAAATAACTTCAGATACAGAACATATATTCTGTCAACAATACGCTGTGTTCTAAAATCAACATACCCACTAGCGTAACGAGACTGGTATGAGCAACATTTATTAACCCGCGCATTGGATAACACTTTCTCAACGGATCCACCACTTATAGCATTTTCTGAACTCCTACCAACACTTATGAAGCATTTGGGCCTCCTTCTTTGAATGCCAAGTTCCATGTCAACTTTGAAAAACCCCATCATTTTCTCTAAACATTTCCAATATTAATATTAACAATACGATTTCAAACATAAAAATCTTACAAAATCACTTGTTAAATTAGTATTAAATTTAGTAATAAACATTAGATTGAATCTTGTTTAATAAAAAAATTAAATGAAATCCATTCAATATATTTCTTGAAATTCATGCTTTGGCTGTTTAGTTTTCAATTTTAGATTAAGAAGTTTCGACCTTGATCATTTATATTAATAAATGAATACATAATTGTAAATAGATGCTACCCTGCCCATTATTAATTGGCATTGCAAAGATTTTTTTTGTCATATGCATTTCTCCAACAACAGTTTTTGCAGCATTAAACTAATGAGTATTTTTACTTGTTGGAAATCTTCTTTCATGAAAAGAAATTTCAAAATTTATTTATCAAGTTATTTATTATTTATTGATATATTTGTTCCTTGTTTGGAAATTGCATCAGAATCAAGAACAAACAATCCGTGATTTGCATACATTGACTGTATTTGTTATGGAGCATCTAGGAATTTCGGTTGGATATCTTTCTGCAAAATGGTTATACAGGATTGGGAAGCATATGAGTCATAAGTGGACCAGATCAAATATACAAATATTGGTTTACAAAACTTTGTATACTTTAAGTAAGAGTAATTGTGCGAAGTTATTATTAAAGATATTATTATTTTTAATATTTTCGTTTAATTTTCTCAACAAAAATGTTAGATTGAATACCGGGCGAACATGTATGTATTCACAGGCAATTGATTTTCAGAACAATTAGCAGCTATTCATATGCATATTGACATATTTTAAGTCATAAGGCTCATTGATACAAAACATCAAATTGCATGAAAGACAAAATGAAGCAGACTTTTAGGGATAAAATTATTTATTATTGATATTTATTGTCAACAGTGCTTATCAAACCTGAAGTGGTGTTACAGTTTCATAAGCTTCAATTTCAATATTCAATAATAAAACAATTGATTGCGTGCGCTGCCTCATATGAACTATTATACATACATATTTGTATTATAGTTTATGGACCTTCTTATATGGAAAGAATAAATCTGTTTAAAAGAAAATTTCTCATCAATTTTATAAGATATTTTTCAAATAAAGTTAGTTAGTGCACTTGAAGCTTTCTTGTACCGAGATGCAAAGTGACTAATGCAAAACCAATTTATGTGGTAACCCGACCCCGACTAATATACGACACCACTGTTATCTTCTCTATAGTAAAGTAACTTGAGCACCGGCGGTCATTTATCTGAAGCACGCAACTGCAAAAAGAGCAGTCAACCTCCGGGAAGCAGGGTTTTTCATGTAGTGAGCAGCCTGGCAAGCAGCATAATTTCAAGGGGAAGACCCCTAAAAGCATGTCGATTTTTTATTGATAGCCAGGCTGCTATAGCTTCAACAGCAAAACTGTTCGTAGTACAGTGGCGGCTCTTAACCAAGCTCGCTAATACTCAACAATCTGGATATTTGGCCCTTCTGGTTTTATAGGTAACGAGATGGCGAATGAATGTGTTAGAAGGGGATTGGCACTGCTTGTCTCTCTAGCAGTTGCTGATATTCACAGACCTTTACAAGACATCGTTTCAGGTCTGGAACTGAAAACAAAGGAGCTAGCAGGCATGAAGCGGAAGAAAAGGTCATCGAATGATGACCGGAGTCTTTTCGGGACACTGCACAATTGGGCTGATGGCGCAAAGGTTGCATATCTCACATTAAGATTTCTATTGCAGCTATGAAGATGAGGAAGAATCAAATGGTATTTAACACCTCCTTCGTAACTGCTCTGATCTTATTGCTAGACGAACCTATCTTCTTGGGTAACCGTTCTTAGACAATATGGACAGTTTGACAAAATAGGATCTGGCTTTGTTCTTGGTTTGTTTTAGTGGCTGAGATCAATTAGGAATAACCATTTCCCTTCTCTATAACCAGTCATCAATCTGGGTGAACTCTCTTGAACCCAGTCAATGCTTGGAATACTTGTTGGTCAGTCTTCTTTCTATGTCCATAGAGTCCAGGCATTTTAACTGAATGAATACGAAATACTTTATCTAGCATATGTATGTAGCTTATGTCATACTAGTTGAAACACATGTTGCATATTTATTAACGTTTCATGAAATTGATAAGAAAACTTTATTTAACAAAAGTTTCAGCCGAACTGTCCAAAGCGCGTTACTTTTTTAATTGTGAACCGATTGGAATGAAATAAACGCTATATGTTAGATGAAGCTTATTTCAATATACCAGTGAAAACCGCATTGAAATCGGTGAAGCTGTTTCTGAGATTAGCATGCACAGACTGAAAAGCGTTTATCTAGATAATGATGCTCAGGAGATTGAAGGGTGAAGATTATATAAGTTTCGATAACACCGAACTTTATTTTATTGACATCTGTTAATTGTATTTATTAATTTATATACGAGTATGTGTGTATTTAAATGTGAACTTCACTTCTTTTTCTATTACTTTTATATTTGTTTTAATGTTAATTTTATTTTGTTTTATTTTTTCTTTATTATTATTATTATTGGTTATGGAAAATAATGAAATAATTTATATAATTATAAATTTACATTTTGCAGTTTAGTTGATTTTTATTTATGATTTTTTTGTACTTTTTATTGCCATTTAATCGGGGGGATTCAAGCAGAAAGATTTCAGGTTTAAAGTTTTGCAAAAAAAAAAAAAAAAAAATTGAAAATGAATGAATCAATATTATATATTGTAAGTATTGTAGTACGAGTGTAAATGTGATACAAATGTTTTGTGTTTTTTATTTTTTTTATTTTGAAATAATGTTACTTAGTAATATCAAGGAGATCATCATATCATCATATCATCATAGATCTATGAGACATATATTGATATCTTTAGATATTCTTTGAACATGTTTAAATGTTTGGGTAAAATTTTGTGAATTGAATAGATTTTGTTTATAGGTATGGTATATATATTTATATACATCTATTATTATACTGTATATAATTTATTTATATATTTTAGTTTTTATTTTAGTTAAAATGTTGCAGTTATTGGTTTCAGTTTTGGTTTTGGTTTTTCTTTGATTTTGTATTTTGTTTCTATACAAAATAATTTTCTTTTCTTTTGTTTTGTTTTTTTTTTTTGGTTTGTTGTTTTTTTTTTTTTTTGTTTGTTTTATTACAATTAGTTTGGTTTTTCTTTTTAATTATATTTTATTTAATTTTTTAGTTATAGGTATATATTTTAATTGTTTAATAATTCATCTAACAACGGCAGTTTTTTTTTATGTATCTTTATTTGAATTTCGATTAGTTAGTTTTTAGTTTTTTGGTTTTGCTTTGTAGTTTTGTTTTATTACTTTTTATTATTTTTTATATATGTATATAGATATCTAATCTATATAACACATACTATATAGCATGCATGTGTGTATTCATATGTATAGTATGTGGAGTAGAGATATATTGTATTTATTTGTTAAGTTCATCATTCGTAAATAACTGCAAAGGAAGCGAAAGTTTCAAAAAGGAGTTTAGAGATTCTGAAGACAAAAAGAAGACACAAAATAAAATGTTAATAAAATAAAATTGTTTACAAGTTTTTGTTTTAAAAAACATATAATAGATCATTTAAGCAGTTTGTGGTTTTTATTTTAGTTTTAGTTTTAGTTAAAGTTTATTTATTTTTTATTTTTTTTTTATTGAATTATTATATTTTTTTTTTTTAATTCATTTTTCTAATAATGTATTTTGTTATGAAGTTTCTTTTCTAATTCTTTATTAATTATTTTTTTTAAAATTTTATTTTTATTTTTTTAATTGTATTGTTTTATTGATTCCATGTTTATGTAGAGATTTTTGCATTGTTTTTGTTATGAGTTTTCTTTAACGGCATTTATTATTTTTTATTAATTTAATCTATGAAGACATTTTCTTTTCTCTTCCTTTCTTTTCCCTTCAATTCTTTGTAACTTCCTTTTGTTGCTGATGATTTTGTTTATTGTTCTTGTCTTATACTAATTTCTCTAGTGATATATTTCATTTCATTTGAGTTTTAGTCCATTTTATTTAATATTTATTAATTTAATATTCTTTGCTTTAAATATTGACTTGATTTGCGTTTTTGTCCCATTAAAACTTTTACATTTCCTAAGTAGTAGTTTCATCATTTCATGAGCAACTATTTTTGTTTGTATATTTTTTTTGGCTTTTATATGATTTTTGTTACCATCCACACCACACATTTATCCTAAATTCTTCCTATTTATTTGTTGATTTCATCTTTTATTTGAATAAATTTCTGTTTATTTGAAAATTATTTTAATCTTGAAATGTGACAGTGCTTGGGAGTGGTGTTCTATTATTAATATCTGATGTGTATAAAAATACACTTCCCATTTAGTATTGTACATATATAATATGTGTTATGTATGATTGATATCGTATAGAGAAGGAATATCGGAAACTATAGATACATAGTACGAATATGATTAGTGATAGACATGAAGGAAAGTTAATTCCATACCAATAGTTGTTAGTTTATTAAAATTAATAAACTTCTCGTTGCACAATATTATAGATCATTGAAATGATGATCTCAATTGAACAGATTTGTTTTCTGATGTATTCCCTCTAATTCTTGGAGTTCAACTAAGGCCAAAGTGTAATTAGAAACCAATGGCGGACACATGTTGAACATCATCATATTGTCAGAGATATATTTAATGGTATTATAAGATTAGATATTTCATGGAAGTAAATGAAATTTCCATACCATTGTGTATTTTGATGGCAAAGCCAAATGATGATGAAAAACGTAAAAGGGTTCCATTTGGTGGTCATTTGTACCAATGCATGATGTCCTTTGAATGTGAATCATATGTTTCTACTATATACATACTTATATGATATAAGAAGAATTTGTGTGAAGTGTATTTAATCTTTGATTGAACCAAAGTTGATTCTTATTTCTGGTTTTCTTCATGTTGTGATTGGTGTTGTTTTTTGTTTGTTGTTTTTTTAAGAGTATGGGGTAACCATAACTAAATGGTTTCATCATAAATAATTGTCTGTGACTATAAACACATGTACAGTTATTATTTCCTGTTGCACTGTCAGTCTTTACTGATTCGTGTTCGTGATTGAGTCAGTCAGTCAGTCAGTCAGTCAGTCAGTATTCAGAGTCTTTGTTTCAGTTTCCTGTTTGCTCTATTGATCATTGTAAGTTTGGCTTTTGTCCATACATACTACTAATTATAGCAATTCTTTGCTTATGAACTGCCAGTCTTTGCAGATTTATTAGTCGATGATCGAGTCACTCATTCAATGTGATTTTTCTGTCCCTGTTCAGGTGTCTATTTGGTCGATTGTTAGGTGCCTGTCTGTCTGTCTGTCTGTCTGTCTGTCTGTGTTGATCATTCTAGATTTAACAATATCATCTACTAAAGTCATTAAATAAGTCTTCATTATTATTTTGCTATATTTTTTTTTTTTTTATCATTTAAATTAACTTTTCTTTTAAATTTTATTTAAGATCATTCTTTTGTTGTTGTTGTTGTTTTTAATATCATATAAATTAATTATTTAAATAAATATAATATTAAAATGTTCGAGTTGTTTTGTATCTTCGATGTTTGTTGTTTTATTTTCTGGTTTTTTATGTTTTTGTTTTTTTGTTTATTTTTTATTGATTTATTTATTTCGTATTTCACATAATGATAATAATAATAATAATAATCTATTATTTTAATTTAAATTATAAAGTTCTTTATTATTATTATAATGATTTATTTCTCCTTTAAATTTTGTATGTTAATTTTTGTTCTCTTTTTGTTTAAATTTAATAAAAATAATAATAATTATAATATATTGTATATAGTAATAATAATATAAATAATTAATAGATTTAATTAGTTTGTTTTTGTTTTTTACTTGTTCTACTTAAATTAAACTTAGACAACGTTTGTAGTCGTTTCTGGCATCCAACGTAACACTTGACAAGGCCAAATTTATACCATGTATCGTCTTTTTTACTGATTTTCCAAATTGGGAAAGCATCAAATTTGCGTTCAGTTCAGTTCGGATCGATTCGATACGATTCGTTTTGATATATCGATTGATTGATTGACCGATTGATTGATTGATTGATGGATAGATAGAAATTTTATTCAGTGGTTGTTGTTGTTCATATATAGTGAATGTTTATGTGTATGTGTGTGTTGGTGAGAGAGAAAAATAGAGAGCAAAAGAGAATACATATGGGAAAGAGAGAAAGAAAAGAAAAAAATATGCATAGAATTTTTTTTATTTAATTTAGAATTGATTTTAATTAAATTTCTATTCTAATTTTCATACCCTTCACAGGCACACCTCTTGCAATAAATCGCTTCTTAAGGCATCGTATAACTTTAACTTTGAAATTTTTTTTATAATGCGTCGGCACAAAAAGAAGTCTTTAATTCAGGACTATAAGGCAGATGACTTATCCATATGACTACTCTTGTGTGAGCAGACATCGATTCGTCTTCGACGGTTCGTTTTCCATAAATTATTGAACACTTTCTTGTGGTTGTATATCATTCAAGATTGATAGACTTAGGTAACTCTATCAATATGTATGTCTCTGTAATAATACAATACCCAGATGTCTGGTTATTTTGGTGAAACAGGTGAACATTTGCTTTGTCCGCGAACAACTTTTGTTGTATTTGACTCATTTTCGAAAACCCATACAATTGATTGCTGTTTATTGTGATTTATCGCTTTAACTTGGCATCAATTTATGCAATCATCCTTTTCAATCAAAAGTTTTGAGTGATCGTGTTGGAACTAAAGCTTGAAAATGCCTCTTCTATTGTACTTAGTATTATAAGAATAGCCCAAGTATTGTACCATAAGTACTTAATAAATTTTTGGTTCAATATAGGAATCCCAGATGAAGATCTTATGACTCTCGAATGGAACAACTACTTTCGTTTTCAATGGAATTTAAATTAATTACATTAAATATTATTATTAAATTTTATTGAATGTGAGTGTGAAGGGTATTTAGTCTTCGATTAAGCCGAAGGAAATGTCAAATGTCAGTTTTATATTATTGTAGTTTTTGTTTTTGTCTTGTACAAAGTAAACAAAAGAATTAACTAATTAAAAATCTTCAATGATATTTATTTAACAAGTTCTTCTTCTTACAATATTTTTTATCTATTGGGGAATAACAAAAACGAAAACTTTAACTTCGATTATTTCGAAGACTTCATTTTATTAGCGAAAAATAGTTTTCTTTATTCAAAATTCTGTAATCAATTTTCATAATAAAATAGTGATAGCTTTCAGATTTCATTTCATTTAAATTCATATAATTGATTTTCAGGTTTTTTTTATTTTGGTTTTCGTAATACTAAGTGTATGAATTTAGAAGATCAAGATTTTATATTCACATACATATGGTAAAATGATTAATCTTAGGACTTGATTTATAAATGAGATATTTGCTCAAAATATGAAGATATTGCAATTTATGTAAAAGACAGATTGCTTTGTATGGATGTGATATAATAGATCATCTTATTCATAATAAGTGAGATACTGAGACAAAAAATTTTAAGGACAAAATCGCATTTCATTAAAATCATATACGCGGTGTGATTAAAAAATACGATGAAGGAATTTTCATTCCAGCTAGATCTCAAATAGTATATAAATTTCAACTGCTATGCCTCATAGCCTGATGTGTTGAGATACGGTTTGGCTTGTCAGTGAGCTACTAAAGCCATTACATTGAGGTTATGTTTCCTGTGTCTGTCGTGAAACATGGGTATTGAATAATGCACATTATTATTCAGTTTTGTTTCAAGTTGATGAAAGTGCCAAAGAAGCTCATGAAATGTTAAAATCTATGACTGATGATAGTGTAGTGATTTGAAAAGTCTTCCCGAAGTGCTTTCAGTCATGAATTCTACGCAAGGACAGTACCTTGAAGGTAACAAACTCAAATTTTATGCAAGTTTTTTACTTTGTTTTTAATAATTTTTTGTTCACATTTCGTATGTACTTATTAATATAATTCAAATAAGAATTTCTTATTTATAATAAGGAGGATTGATTGAAGAAAAGACTTCAATTGAGATTAAATTCAAATATTCCTATTAAGAAATCACAAATTTATTAAATAGTAGATCTTAAGGTTTATATTGTAATAAGTGATATGTTGGGACAAAAGTGATCTGCAATGGTTTACTTTTGGTGAATTCCTAAGAAAATTATATTCACATATAATTACAAAATTATAGATCTTAAAGTTTATAAAGAGTGAGATATTGTGACAAAAGTGATTTAACAAGAGATCACTTTTCATGGAAATCATATACTGTTTTGCTTATCGATAAATCCATAAGAATATATTAGAATATATAAAATGATAGATAGAGATTTACGATAAATGAGATATTGAGACGAAAGAAAAGAAGAAGTTTTATGGAAAGAACGTGCCGTGTGAAAATTATGTGCCTGTCTTAATATTTCAGTCATTTATTCTTGCATTTTATAAAAAGTCAGTCAGCCAATCATACAAATGCTTTCATTTAAATTCTTTATATGGTATTTTTTATATATTTTTCGTGAAATATAAATATGATTATCTCATAACAACATAAGACTTTTGACGACAATATCTCCAAAATATAATAAATGACACAAACACAAAAACAGAATCTTATATTTTCTTTGCAACTATATAGTTGTACTTTAGTAATTCTTAAATCGTTATTAATAAGTATATGCATATTATGTAATATACAAGTAATCTTGAGATTCTTGTGATTATTGAAATTTACTAGTTTACTATATTGATTTTGTTGTTATTGATCTTTATCGAAATATTTAAGGATTATATAATAATTGTTCTTATTATTATTATAGTATTTATTGGTGGTTTTATTAAACAATTCATAATCTTAGATTTAGTAGTGTGTATGATATGAAGTGTTTTGAACTTACCCAGTAGTCAAACGTCGGTTTCGATGCTCACAGCCAAGGCATTATTGTGCCTCACTGTGAGGCCGGTTCCTCCGGAACTGGAGGTGGAGGCGCTGACGGCGCCCATGGCGGACTGTTGATATTGTTGCTGCAGGTGTTGATTGTGTAGCTGGGGCTTATAACAATTTTGTATTGGCAACTGTTGACTTTGTTGTTGCTGCGACTGAGATTGTTGCTGCTGCTGTTGTTGTTGCGACTGCGACTGTGCCTGCTGCTGCTGTTGCTGTGATTGAGCTCCTAAAAATGGAGCATTTGAACGCCCAGGATGCGTTTCACTCAATCCTGGCGTTGATTCAGCACCATCATCTAAATCCATCATATCCGATGAGGACTCAGACAACGATGATTTCTTCAAGTGTTGACCTACTTGTAATTGGGATTTGTGTTTGTTGTTGTTGTTGTCGTTGTTGTTTGTTGTTGTTGATATTGTTGTTTGCGGTAGGATGGAGATTGATTTGTGATGGGGTAGCAGGATAGATTGGATGTTGGTGTTGGATGAATGGAAGAAATAAGGATCAGGATCAGAAAATAAGTTTTTATTGTTCGTTTTAATATGTAGTTTAGTTTTAATTGTAGGATTGAGGGAAAGAAACAATAAAACAAACAAAAAAAAAAAAATAGAGATTTGGACATCATACATACAGTTGTAATTAATAACAGTATACATAGATTTTTTTTTGTAAGTATATGTAGTAATAGTAAACTAACAACATATGTATATACACAAAGACCTAATAGAATCGAAAACATCACTTCCTTATGATTATAAGGAAGTACATACATACATAGTACTATAGCATAATAATAAGTATTGTAGTAACAAACGAAATACATAATATAATGACTTACTATATTGGTTCGATTCAATACTTAAATCATTGATCAATAATCGATGTTATTTTGTACGTATTTTGGGTGCTAGGTGCTATGAGAGATTATTGCAAATGAACTTACCTAATGTGCCTGGTAAATATGGACAACTAGTAACGTGATTAAAGTTTTGGCTCTGCATCTCCTCTTGATCCGTTTCACGGTGATAGAAGTAATTGAAATTACTGACAATAACCGGTACTGGTAGTGCGATTGTCAGTACACCAGCAATGGCGCACAATGATCCCACGATTTTACCCCAAACGCCGACAGGTCTGGTTTTTTTTTCATATATTTTTAAATTTTTTTTTTTTTGATAAATATTTTTGTGTATTTTCGATTTGATATTTTAAATTTGCAAAATTGTTTATTGTTTTTGTAGTAGTTGTAGTAGTAGTAGTAGTTGTTGTTGTTGTTGTTGTTTTTGTTGATATAAAATTATTCAATCAATCAATCAATCAATCAATCAAACAATCATCAATTAATCGATCGCATAGTTTTCGATGTTGATTTTTGTTGTTATTTGAGTTTTGAGTTTTTGGCAAAAAATTCAATGCGATTCAATGTCATCCGATTTGATATTTTTGTTTATTTTTTTTTTTTTTTGGTTTAAAGTTTTATTGTTTTTTATATATTTGATTTGATTTGATTTTTAGCAATTTTTTGTGTGCAGTTTGTGGTTAACGTAAATCGGTAATCAGTAATCAGTAATCGGTATACGATATACGATATACGGTATACGATTCAATTCGATTCGATTCGATTCATATTCGATTTTGATTTGATTTTTACAAGTTGTTTGATTTTGGTTTGTTTGGTTTGATTTGATTTGATTTGATTTGGTTTGGTTTGGTTTGGTTTTGGTATTTTGAGATGGAGAACGATGTAAACGAACGAACGATCGAACGAACGATAAATAAATAAAAAATACAAATATATAAGAAATGTAAAGAAAAACAATTTCATATTTTCTGGTATTTTGATTTTGATTTGGATTTTGATTTTCTGTTTTGATTTTAATAAAAATGAAACAAAGTTTCATTAAACTTTGCTTTAAATACTTAGTAGTTATATGATATAATATAGAATAGTAGAATGGAATACGCAAAAATATGATTTCTTGAGTTTTAAGAAAAGTAAAAATAATATTGTATATAATTGTAATATAAGTAAGTATTTAAGTATATAAGTATGTATATATATAAAAATATTTTAAAAATGTGTCTTCTTTTTAAAATGGTTTTCAATAAATACATAATAAATGTGTAGCAGAAGAAGATTATTAGAGAGAGAGAGCGAGAGTAGGAAGATTATATAGTAATAAGATGTACGAGTATATAATACAGTTTAAGCATAAAATTATAATATATGTATATATATTGTAGTAGTGGTAGTAGTAGTAGTATAAAGTATTTTGTAGAGAAGATAATACAGTAGAGTAGAGTAGTGTATAGTAGAGTAGAGTAGTATAGTAGTTGAGTAGGGGATAGCGAAAGATGCATAATAAACATGTAAAAATAGCATAAATAAGTATAAGTATAATTATATGTTGTTGTTGTTGTTGTTGCTGTTGCTGTTACTGTTGCTTTTTTGTGATTTTTTAGTGATTTTCTATATTTAACAAAAATTAATTTAAAAAAAAAAAAAAAGAAATAGAAAAATAAAAAAAAAAAAATATAAAAAAAAATGATAGAGCGAATTATAGTAGAGATCAAGAATTTCATATCTAAGAGGCAATGGGTGTGTGATTTTTTAGAGTAATACAATATTTATCTTGTGTACTTAGTATGTTATGTAAAAAACGGGACTCTAGAAAGCATTTATTTGATTTTCATAAAAATGTATTTTGTATATTGTTTTGAATTGATGATTTGTTCAAAAACAATAAAAAAAATAATGGTATAATGATGATGCTGATGTTGGTGATCATATATAATGTTGGTGATGATGATGATGATGATGATGATGATGATGATGATGATAATGTTGGTGGTAATAATGAATTTCCCTTAAATGATTTCTTGTGTAAATTTTCTTAATGATTTCTTTGAATCAAATGGATTTGAATGAATGAATGAATGAATTTCTTCTCCTTCATTTCAAGAAAATGTTTTGTTTTTCTATATTTTTGGGACTAAACAAATTTTAATTCATAGACTCTCTGCATACCCTCTGATACATAAGTATCAAAAGATACTTTATAACTTAAGATCTCTCTTTAAAAATTCATATTTCTTTCTTTAAATTCTTAATTACTTTATTTTTTATTTTTTGTTTTATTTCTATTTTATTTTCTCTTTAATGCTAAAACAACATGCAGCGTGCAGTAAAACAAAAAACAAAAAACAGAAAACAAAAGAAATAAATCAATCAAAATTAAATTAATAAAAACTAAAATAAACTAAATTTTTATGCAAAAAATTTTATGCCAATTTTTTGTGCTGAAAACTGAAAAATTGTTGCAATTCAAAAGAATCACAATAACAATAAAATTCATAGAAAAAAGAAACAATAAAATACAATCAATTGAATATAGAAATTATGCAAATCAAATAAAATAAAGAAAAATAAATATGTTTTAAATAAAAAAAAAAAAATGGAAGGAAAATATTTAAAAAAAAAAAAAATTATATAAATTATTTTCAATTTCTTTCACAGCGTTTTATGTTGTTGTTATTATTTCCATTTTCACTTTCTTTCCTTCTTCTTCTTCTTTTTTTTTTGTTTTTGTTTTTTTGGGTCAATTGCTTAAGTATCTTAGATGGTGGAGGGGGTGGATTGTCCTTTTGGGGAGAACTACTTGTTAAATGATTTCTATTTTTCGAATTGATTTTATTGCATGAATATGTAATGACTAAGAATGATACTTGTGATTTTGAATTATTATCTCAGAAGTGTTAGTAATTACTTATATTGTAGTATTAGTAAATAAATAAATGAAATAGTATTTAAAGAATGAAATGAATGATAAAATAATAAATTGTAAAATTATATATGTCCTATATTGATGCTAAATTGTGATCAGATATTGTATGTAGTATATATGAAAATATAAAAAATATATTGTACGAGTATATTGAAACAAATGTGTATTATTTATTTATATATATATATATATATGTAAGTTTAGATGATATTTGTATAATGTATTTATGGTGAATTGATGATGATGAATTATTATTAAATTTGTTAATTTATTCTTATGGTTTTTGTTAATGATAAACATAATTATTATGCTGATGATGATGTTAGTAATAATCATAATATTAATTGTTAAAAAATATATAAATAAAAATAATATTAATAATAATAATAATAATAATAATAATAATAATTGTAAAATTGGTTTCATTAATAATAATAACAATAATAATAATAAGAATAATAATAACGAGAATAAGAATAAGAATAAAAATATTGCATACGTCATGTCACCATATCCAACGGTGGTCATGGTAACGACTGCCCACCAAAATGCATCGGGTATGGACTTGAAGAAGGAATTCTCGCTTCCAGCTTCCGCAAAATAAACCGCCGACGAGAAGAGTACGACGCCTAAAAGAATTGGACACAAAAATGTATTTTGGTTGGTTGGTTGGTTCTTCTTTTTTTTTTTTTTGTCTTTTCAGTTCAATTTAATTAAATTCAATATTTGTTTGTTTCTTGTTAGTTTGTATCACTCATATATAA
The DNA here is from genome assembly GCA_037040105.1 of Amiota albilabris. Classification (NCBI taxonomy): domain Eukaryota; kingdom Metazoa; phylum Arthropoda; class Insecta; order Diptera; family Drosophilidae; genus Amiota; species Amiota albilabris. The sequence continues at coordinate 31,294 of JBANCV010000098.1, read as the reverse complement.
TACATACATACTTATATTGTAAGTATATATATGTATATATTATTACTGATATTTATACCTTTCACAATCTTATGATATGGACACCAAATACTATAGTATACTGTATACTATACTATAAGTATGACTAACGTTAGCTTGTATGCACTCTAACAATTTCTGATTTTGTTTCGTTTTATTGCCACGTACTTATAATGATCTACTACATCAAACTACTAGATGTAGTAATTCCCATGCAAAGCGCAAAGTACAATTTGTATATTAGTTTTAATTCACATCGATAGGGACACATTTAGGCCATATCTGGGCAGCCAAATACAATTTGGTCTGCCTCTAATGTTGATGAAATGCTGTAAGGAATGAAGAAGGTGATAGGTCTTCAACAATTTTTATACTAAAACAAACGAAATGTAACATTTAAATGGGGCACAAAAGTCAATACCACTTGTCCAAAATGTCCGATTAGGCTGGACACGATCCACCGGCAATGGAGCCATAACATGCTCTGCAAACGAAAACATAGTACACATTTTTCCACTACCCTTGTGGCCGTTTTCCGACCTACAATTGGCCAGAATTTCTGCCTCAACATAGCAAAAAGACCATTGAGTCGAAGCTACTGAATTTCTAGACGAGGTAGTGCCCATGAAATCCAAATCTGTTTCGAATTGAATATAAGTATAACTTAAATAAAATTAAGCCAGAGTCATATTTAATTGCCATAGGCTTTTAATAACATATTTTAAGATAAAGTTACTGAATTTATGGAAGGCATGAAGTAGTATCCATGTATACTCATACATCAAAACAGCTAGCTTTGAATAGAAAGTAAATTTAAATTGTAAATTTAAACTGACTGACTTGCATAGATATTTTCCATTGCCTTAAGCTACTATTAAGTTGTTGAAGTTCCCAAATTAATAGAAGAAGTAGGTCCTATATCTGTTTATGTTTTATGTATATGAACTTTGTCATACAGCCAGTCTCACATATTCTTTATTTGAATCATTTTTGAATGAAATCGTTTGATATATTAGCATTCGTAAGTAGTTCTTTAGATATATGAAAGATATAAGTTATAGACTTCGATAGAACCGAAGTTCATGTTCTGTCTTTTGGGTTTTTTTTTTTGTAATATTTTTTTATTCATATAAAAATCGATTGTTTTTTTTGTTTCTTTTTTTTTTTTTTGGTTTAAAACGAAAAAAATGCAATTTCCAAAAGAAGAGAAAGTATTTTTGAAAATTGAAAATTTGTCCAGTTGCTTTTTGTTTTACTCGTATTCATAAGTCTTGAATTAATTGAGTCTTTGTTTTTTGTGGTAGGTATTATTATTATTGTTAAGTATGTGTAGTGTATATATTTCTTTAATATATTATTTATTGTATTTATATATTGACAGGTTTTGCTGTCGTCACCCGAAAATTATATATATTCTTGTGTATAAATTGCTTAATCCATTCATCAGGTAGATTTGTTGGTAAGCCGTTGACAGATCTCACAACTGAAACTCTGAAAAGATTATCATTTATCAAATTTTATGATTTTGAATGATGCTGAACTGTATTTTGTTAAATTTCACTTTTAACGAATTGAAGTCCTTATTCGAATTTAACATACTCTTCATTATTATAAAATTATAGTTTTTAAATTTATTTATTATTATTTATTAATTAATTAAAAACAGAAAAAAAAAACACACACACAAATACTTTACTGAAGGAAAGGAGACTTAACAAATAGAATCAATAAGGATATGGATAATAAGTAAATCCATTTACTGGATGGGATTGAATGGTTTAATTTTTTTCTGTATATTTAATAATTAAATTGTGCTTTTGCATAACAATTTTTAATTCCTCTTAATGATCATGGATTACTAATAATTCTTAATAAGTTGGTTATTGGAAGTTAATGTTTGCACAGACATTTACAAGATAACTAAGATCTCGATAAACCTATGGATAATAAGTATATGCAGTTGCAAGAATTAGAATGAAACATGTAGACTACTTTTAATTCCCCATTCTATTGTTAGGTAATAAGCATCATGAAACATTGAATCAGACAATTGAAAATATAATATTTTGTTGACTTATAATTCTACAAAAATTTTACAGTCTCCTCCGATGTAAAGCGTATTTGGACTTTGATTAAACCAAAGGATTTTTTTTTTTTTTTTTTTTTTTTACAGGAATTTCTTTTTATGATTCCCAAGCAGAAATTATTAACAGTTGACCAACATGTTTTGGTTTTGTTTATTAGAAATATGGTGATATGGGGACCATAAGTAAAATGACAGCGACGACGACAACGACGATGACAAGGACTAAGACGAGACGACTTGATATGTAATTTTAGGAGATAGAAAGAAACATAACATGTAGGAAACATGCAGATATAGATAGACAAACAATATGGGGGTTTCTTACTATGCAAGAGACCAAAAAGAAGTAAAAATTAAAAAAATAAAAATAATTAAATCAAAAAAGAAAAAGAAAAACATAGTTATATAGAAATAATAAAAAAATATATAAGAGGATGATTATAAACATATATAGATATAGATTATAGATATTTATAAGAAAAAATCTCTACAAATTATTACAAAATACAGAAGTTTTTCTGAAACAAAAATAAAATAAAATTAAGCAAGAGACATCTTTGAAAATGTTCACGAATGTGGTTCAGAACAATTTGTGGTTCAGAACAATAATAATATAAGCATATTTATAAATATAAGATTATATTGGATTACACGAGATAAGATTTAAGCAGAAGATATAAATTGAGTAAAAAACATGGAAATGAAAATATAAAAATACATTGTACAATTATGAAATACAACGATGAAGACAACGAAGACAGCGAAGCTGAACACACTTGAAGGTACTTGTATCTATAAATAGTACTTGTATAATAAATAAAGTATGTATATATTTTTATACCATATTTATACAGTTTTAAGTAGTATTTTCATATCCATATAGAGTGGTGCTCTTAATGTACAATATGCAAGCACATAATTTGTATTATATTAATAGAAAGTACTTAAGTATAATCTGTAATTTGATTATATTATATTAAGTAGTATTACATAAGTACATATACGTATGTATATTACATGGTTGATTGTATGGTATATTTATGTATGTATATATGTATTGAATATGCATGTGTGTAATTATAGAAAAAATATTCATTTTGGTACTACCTCATATCACCATATCCAACCGTTGTCATGGTTACGACAGCCCACCAAAATCCATCAGGTATGGATTTGAAGAAAGAATCTTCATTGCCAGCCTCCGCAAAATAAACCGCCGATGAAAAGAGTACAACGCCTGAAGAGCATTTTATTATTTGGATTTGCAGTTTCTATTTTTATACCTTTCACACAACATATCGCACCACACCACACCACACCACAATACACCATAAACCCATGACTCTAATAATATTCATAAGGATATGTTATGGTAGAATTTATTTGGGAATTTGGATAGGAAACTTTGTTATAACTTTTATTTATTTTCAAGGTTATGGCATAGATAAATATTTTACAAAAGTATTTAATACACAATGGTCTACACTTATTACCCAGACCATTATTGATTCCCTGGCACCAACTATTTTCTCTCAAATGCAATTTTCAAACTATTTTAATCATTTATTCGAATAATTAAATTGAATGGTATTTATATTTGGTAGAAAGTTTGTGAAATATACTCTTAAAAAGATATTTTACAAAATTTATTTTGCATGTATGTTATTTTTCATAAATTCTTTTGTGTAAGAACATAAAACTAAAAGTGGTCTAGTGACCAAGTTCAGCACTGTGGACTCAGTTTTAGTTTGAATAGAAAAAGACCAAAAGATGACTGAAAAATGTATCATCATAAGAATCGCTACCACATTGAGTATGCATTGAGTGCATGAATTGAGTTTACCCAGATCTTCTGTGCAGTGTACTGACAAAAATCACAAGTGTTATGATTTAGGAATGCATGTCAGCAAAGGGTGTAGGAAAATGGCATTTCATAAATGGGATATTAAAAGCGTAAGATTATTAGAAATTAATTCGACTTCATCCATGCAAATACTTCACATGAAAGAATTCATATTTCAGCAAGATGATAGCCGGCCCCATATGGCCGGTTTAACAGAATAAATTGGTTTAATGATAACAACATTTTAGTTTTGGACTGTCCTTCATGTAGCGCAGACCTAAAACTTATATATGTATGATGAAGAGACGCATAAAAAACACAGCTATTATTTTGGAACCGAAAGGAAAAATCCAAGAAATTTGAATTTTATTATTTTAGAAGAATGCGGAAAACTTATTTCTTCAATGAAGAACCATTGCTAAGAGGTAGTCTCTTGAAAAGGTAACGTACCAAAATTCTAATCAAAGTATTTGAGTGCTATATGAATTAATAGTGGCCACGTTTTGTTTCACATATATTTTAGTTGTTAAATGTTTTCGTAGAGCTGTGGTTTTGTTTTTTTAAATTGCTTTTTTATATGTCATCTATCTATCAAAAGAAGTCAGTAGGCGCATTTAAATTAAATTAGTTGTATCCTAAGAAATCATTGGAAGTGACGCGCGAATCTGCTATTGCCCAGCATGTTGATTGCCAATTGATTATTATGGTCCTCCAAACGATATATATGTATGTATAAAGATTGATTTAATATTGACTTATTATCTGAGATGTTTAACAAAAAGACAAATTCATTGACTTTAAAATATGTCTCTAAGCTTTATATATAAGATTGCATTCACCAATTACGAAAATGAAAAAATAAATATGCAACTCGATTCATTAGCATTCACTTGTTGTTTTCTAAAATTATCAAAATCGGTTCAGTATATTTTGAGCTAGATAAAAATTTTTCTTAAAAATTGTCTAGATCTTACCTAGACCTATCTAGGTGCTCATATAAGTTCAACATAGAAAATTTCATCAGAATCGGTCCAGTTGTTTAAAAGAAAAATAGTCACAAAAATCCTTATACTCGAATTTTATATACATATAAAAATATTCCATTACTTACTTACTAACAAATATGAATACCATTTAGTTTATTTATTCCAATAACTGTTTAAAATAGTTCGAAAATAGAATTTGAGAGATAATCATAGGTTGTACGAATTAGTTGTGGTCAGGGTAGTACATACATATTGTATATCAATACCATATATCTACTATATTGAACACTTCACCTATAGTCCCAATGAACTGTATTGTTCTTAAACTGACGTATATTGTTGGTAAAATTTGTACCAACAAAGCTTCTTAATGACATATGTACATAAGTACTTTGCTGACACTATATTTCCGTCAAAATTGTTGATTTACTAAAAAATTTAGTGCCCCTATAAAAACGGGGGCTAGAAACCATAAAACTACAGTTAATACTTAATTATTTTTAATTATTTTTGTTTTATTGGCATGTTGATTGAAAAAATGTTACCAATAAAGTTTCATAATGCCATAAGTTGTTTTTGTTGGATTACTAGGAGAGCTAGTGCCCGTCTAAATCCAGGAGCTAGAAACCACAAAACTTTACAATTTTTAGTGGAAAAATTTGATCTTATGTCAACGTTGCTAATGTTCCAAAAGAAATTCTCCGATTACAAGAAGAAAGTCATGGATGTTTATGCTGTACACAGAATTTCAACATATTTTATTTTTATCATCCCCATAGAAAACCATTGTAACTCTTAGTTAATAACACTTGTACCTAATCATGTGATGTGATTGAAAGTGATGTTTCGATTTGTGTGAAAGGTATATAATCTTCAATAGTACCGAAGATTGCTTAAAATACTTATTGTAGTAGGATCGATCGATCGAACTGTTGATGTTTTTTATTATTTTCTGCTTGGGATTATTTTTAGTTATTATTTTAATATATTATGTATTTATTCATTTTCTAAGTAACGCTAAATAGTATTTGATTTGACTAACCAAATTATTGCTTATTTAGAAATTAATTGAATTGATTTCTTCTATATTTTTTTTTTTTTTTTTTCTTTTTTGTTTTTTTGGTTAAAACAACTACAAAATATACATAAATTTAGAATTTTTAATTAAAATTATATTTGAATTTCGTAAATCGTAAATTATTGAAGTTAGATTTCTTTTATGATAACTTTAGTATTTGTATCTTTTCTTTTTTGCAATTAGGAAGTGCTTTGAAATGATTAAAAGATTAAAGGAAAAATATTAGTTATTATTGGTATTTGTACAATTTCTTAAAGCAATGCTTAGCTTTAAATTTGGAAATAATGTTGTTAAAGCAATGCATGTATGTATTCGAATTATCAGATGTAATTAGTACATATGTATGTGGTATGTGTGAATTTATAACACAGGCCAACATGAAATTAGAGATGATTTCCTTTGAATGAACGAATCTAGAAAGTTTGAATAGATTTAGTTCTATTTGGAATCAGTCAGCTGATATTCAATCATATGTTCACATGATAATCTCTCTCCGTACAAAATTTCATTCAGCAGCTTAAATCCATTTTGGGGGCTAAAACTGTTTCATTGAATGGGTTATTTCCATTAAACTAACTTTTTTCTTTGTTAATCGATTGGAATAAAATAAACGCTATATGTTACAAGAAGCTTGCTTTAATACACCAGTGAAAACCACATTGATATTGGTTAAGCCATTTCTGAGATTAGGTTATACAGACAGAAAAACGTTTACAATTTTATAACGATCTCAATAAGAACAAACAATATTCCAGTTAAAGAACATAAGCGTCGTTTCAATGCACCAACTGTAAACGAAGTGGTCGAAAACATATTATGTTTGGAGATAAATTTGAAAATCACGAATAATCCATAGAACCAGTAATGCCAAAACTCTTCAAAATACACATCGGTCGTCATATGATCAATTGTAGTATCCATTAATTTTTTGGGGAGGAGAGATAAAACAACGTTTGCCGGGTTATCTATGTAGATATCAAAATGAAATTGTTTCTACTCCGATTGAAGAGTTTCTATACTCGAATCATAATAATATTTATGTAAATTATAAATAAAATATATAAGAACATCTTCTTTCTATTATGTAGTATGCCATTTTAATTTACACGTATGTGGAAACAGCTAAGAGATAATCATATATATATGGACTAGGAGATGGGATTCTAAGAAGAACCGAATAACTATTTTTCCTATGGCACATGAGAAGCTAAAGATTATGACGTGTTTTTTGAATAAAAATTTAATGTAAATTTTACTATAAAGAAGAAAAAATTGAAGAATAAGAAAAAAAAAGATACATTCAAAAAAACAGTATGTGCAGATATTTGTAGCCAATTATTTAGTTAGACTTAGGGATCTCGAAAATCTGTTTGGCTGGAATGTCCACAAGTCAAAACGCCTCATTAAATAATGTATATAATATTTACTTATGTATAATCATCATTATACGCGGCAATTAGATAAATCAGTGACATTTTAGAAATAAGAAATTTTTTTACGATAAAGACTCCTTTTTACTCGATTGATTCATTTATTCCATCGGTTTCACAATTTTTATATCTTCCAAATAATATGCTTTTTCAAGGTGTTCGAATTAACACTATGATTCAATGGCGACCTCTTTGGCCAATCAAAATCTCTTATCGTTGAACCATTGGAAACAGGAAGTAGCCTTAGGTCGGTAAATTTGGAGAACTTCTGAATGAGGTCGCCAAATTTTTGTATTTTTGCCAATGCGATTACATAGATAGGAAGAACACTTTATGTATAGTCAACTGCGGATTTTGATGTCGAATCTATCCAATAGCTCTGAATAATTTTCCCCTCTCTTTTCGATGTTATCGATGTGATTATGACAGACACACCTCGGAATTCTTTGGAGCACGTTTACACGGAGAAGTCGACTGATTTAACTTTTCCCTAGTCTCTGGATTTTCCATGGTTATGAAATGATACAAAAACTCTCTCGGATGGTGGTTGAACATTGCACTGAACACTCATTTGAAATGAACACATGGTTGTGCCTGTGGTCGAGTGTGAGTGCATTCATCGCGTAGATCGCCTTTTCATGTCGAAGTATTCATGTATAATGTGATGTAGCCGCTTAGTAAAGATGCCTATAGCCAACAGCCTCGGCCACTTCAAGCATTTTCTTACCATGGATTTTGTTGAAGATTTCTGGCTTGATGAACTTAGTAAACCTTTTCTTAACCATTGAAACTGTTGGTAGTACAGAGTCCCCATAGTATCTATCATGCATTTCTATGCTTTCAATGTCAGATGACTGACAATGTCATTGTGCCCTCGTAGTTAGTAGAAGATAATTTGATGGAATTGATAGAAAAAAAATAGATTTAGAAAGAGAGAGGGGGAGTGAATATGAGGAATTAAAGAGAAGAGACAGCGAGACAGAGAGAGAGAGAGAGAGAGAGAGATAGATAGAAAATAGAGTAATAGTTGGAGAGTGTATGAAGGAGAGTTGGTTCTCATGATCATAATGACCTGTGCTGTTTAGTGTTGTGAGATGTGATATTTTAATAGTTATTCATAGTAGATAAATGTATAGAGAGTATACAGAAGCATACAAGTAGAATATTGATAGACTAGTTAAGTATTATAATATTATTGTATATATAAATAAAAGTAGGCATCATTACCAAAGCATTTGAATCGCTTATTATATTTGATTTAGTTAATGATATCAGTTTTCTTTTAATTCAATTAGTTATTCATTTATATTATAGTATAAAGTACAATTATACTTTTGTACATTATTAATTATAATAATAATATTGTATATGTTACTGAATATTGAACTAGTTTATTAGTTAATTAGTTAGTTGGTTAGTAAGTAGATGCTTTAAGTTTGATATATATTTTTTGGTTAGTTAATGGGATATAATTGTATGAAATTCATAAATAAATAAGTTAGTTAGTTAGTTGCCACTTACCATATTTATATGTATGTACATATGCATGTACATATATACATAATATGTATATGGTATTTATTGTATTGTATTATAAATTGATTTTGATTCAACTATTTTGTACAAGTTACACTAAAGTCTACGCTACTGCAAGACAATAAAATATTGTATGAAATCAAAAATTATAGAGAATATAGAAGTATTTGTATATCAAATGAATTTGATTAATAGAATTATATTGAATTATAGGTATATGAGTATATAAATATTAACATGTTATATACTTTTTAAGGTTATAAGTATTATTAATTTGGTATTTTTGGTTTTTGTTTTGACTAACTAAGACTAAGATGATGAAAACTGTTATTGATTTGTTTAAGAACAAACATGTGAGTAGTAGATTAATAAGTTAGTAAGTAAGTAACGAGATTAAGATGTAAGATCTCTAAATCTTTACGATATAATATATTTATATATATATATATATATATATATATATAAAGTGATTATATATTGTATTTGTCTTCTATTTAGCGTAGATTGTTTATTATATTTTTTTTTTGTTTTGTTTTATTTATTTATTTTCAGTCTTTACTAAAAACTACTCTCTAAACTATTGTATATTATATTGTATAATAGTAGTAATTGTTAGGAACTCTATTTAACGAGGCAATCATCATAAGATCAGATTAATCAGATACTAAATTGTTAATTAATTTGTTATATCATATGATATTCAACATGTGTATGATAGATAGCAAGTACATTTTATGAATGTATATATATATTTATATATTTTTGTTAGTAATAAGAACAAAAATTTAATAAACAAATTTTATATAATCCGAAAATGATAAATTAATTTAAATTTGTATAACAAATGAAACTAATAAACTAAGAATTTGTTTTTTATTTAACATAAATTACACTCTTCTATATACTATTGATATACATAAGGTATGTTGGTATGTTGGTATGTTGCTATGTTGCTATGTATGTATGTATGTATGTGTTTATATAATATATAAGTTCTAAGAATATGTGTTCTATGTATACAGTGTGTTTTGTATGTATAAGTACGAGTATATTATATATATAACAATATGTTGTATATAGTACAGTGTATGGGTATGTGTGTGTGTGTGTGTGTGTGTGTGTGTGTGTGTGTGAAAGAGTGTAGCATGTTAGTAAGACGACAATAACGATAACACAATTACTCAGACGAAGACGAAGTAGATATAATAGTAGTAGTAGTAGTAGTAGTAGTAGTAGTAATAGTAGTAGTATGTATGTATATATGTATATATACTATATATATTATTAAATATTAAATAACAATTAACGAGACGAACGACACGAGACGACGTTGATAACGACAACGACAACGATAACGATAACGATAACGATTACGATAACGATTATTTAAATAAGTTTTTAACATTGTCAAATTTTGAACAACAATACAAAATACATAGATATAAAATCATATATATTATATATAAATATATGTATATATGTATGTATATAGTATTATATGTTGGACAATTTTTTCAAAATGAACAGAAGTATTCCAATTTTAAGCAAATTGTTTAAAGGTTTCTCATTTTTTCCCCTTCTCTTTATATCAAAATAGATTCTGGATGCTTTCTTTCCTTTCTTTCTTAGAAAAATGTCAACAAATCCCAGTACTGAAAATTTGTAAATTGTAATTAAAATTAATATAATAGTAGAATTGAATTGAATTGAATTGAATAGAACGAAATAGAATAGAATAGAATAGAATATAAAAGTTTCAGTTAAAAATGTTATAAAGTTTAAACGATATATAGTAAATAGTAGAGAGAGAGAGAGAGAGAGTGTGGAAATAGATAGAGAGAGATTGTATAGTGTAGTGTAGTGTAGACTAAGAGATAAGTAGTAAGTAGTAGAGTTTTTAGATAGATAGAGTGTATTATAAAATAACAGACAATTGATAGTAATAGTGATAAAATCTATCATAAAGTATAACAAAAAAAAAATAAAAAAAACATAATCCCAAAATCAAATAGAAACATTAGAGGAAGAGAAAAGAAAAGTGTTTATATGGTGTAAAACTACCAAAATCGAAAGTAGTACTTACTTCATTAATTCAAACTGTATTATAATATTGTATTTGTATTGTACATATGGTATCAGATACAATCAGTTCTCAGTTATAATATTAATTATAGGATTAAGAAGTCTAAACTTCAGTCAAGTAGTATTATCTCACACAGTCTATCTCTAAGTTGATTTGTATCTAATAATTAGTAGTTATTATATATTGATATATAAGTAAGTATTTCAACTAATAAAACTAAGGAATTAAAAAAAAAAAAAATTAAACGAAAACTAGAAAATAAGAAAATAATAAGAAGTTTATATATAGAAGTAGTAGTAGTAGTAATATAAGTAGTAGTAGTAGTAGTAGTAGTAGTAGTAATAGTAGTTTATATAAAATTGAATTGAAGTAAAATTGAATTGAATGTGAAAGAAAAAAAAAACACCTTAAAACGTTTCGCTTAAAATTGCAAACGACTATCGACATCTCCAAAATGAGAATCCAAAATCATTTTTGTTTTTTTTTTTCAAATAATATTTTTTTTTTTTTTTTTCGATTTGGTTTTTACCACTCTGTCAAAGTATATCAGGAGTAATAGACTAAAATTCGAGTAAATTGACATAAATATTCATTATCAAACTTAATTAGGTTCTTTGTTTTTTTTGTTTATAGTTAAATACACTACGCAACATTATTGAGAAAATATATTGCGTATTTCCAAAATATTTTATATAAACGCTTTTTTCTTTGATTGTCATCATTTTCAAATTGAATCATTTTTTTCTTTGATTTTGATTTTGCTTTTGCTTTTGATTTTTATTGATGTTGATGTTGATGTTGATGCTGTTGTTGTTGTTTTTGTTGTTGTTGTTGTATGTCAATCAATCAACCAATCAATCAATTAATTATCGTTATTATGTATCGGTATTATCAAATCAAATCAAATTTCTAGACCTACTACGCCATTATACATATGTACGTGTAAAATGGTACGAGTACGAGTAGAAGTACAAATAGTATATAGAACTATCTATGTATGTTTTAATGTACTTTATTTATGTATAATCGTTTATGTATTTAGTATGTGTATTACGTATGTGTATTACGTATGTGTATTACGTATGTGTATTACGTATGTGTATTACGTATGTGTATGTATGTATCTGTGTTTGTTTGTTTTAATAAGTTGTAGTAGTAATAGTAATAGTAATAGTAGTAGTTATAGTAACATTTTGCTTGTGTCCTCATCATTACTAAAGTACTAAACTTAAATAGAGTTTTCTTATTTCTCATTTTCACAATTGACATAACAAAAAAGAGATACTCGGTTTTCAGGATTCCCAGAAATAACAGATGATTTAAACTTTAGACTAACGAAACTAGCAATACTTCAGTATTGAAATATGATGATTCATCAGTACTCATTATCACTACAATCATTATATGAAAGTTCACGTTGCGTTTACTTGGACATATTTCATAGATCCCATTTCAATCTAGTATTTGAAATAAAAGTCAAATCATATGCTCTCTTGTTGCTACCACATATATACAATACATACATATGTAGAAGAAACAATTGTCGTCAGAGAAGTAATCAAACTTTATGGTAAAGAAAATCTACTAACATGAGTACAGACTGATTTTTGTTAAGTTGTCTTTAGGAACATTGAGACCTTGATCCAGATAAAGAAGCAGCCTAACAATTGATTAAATGCAGTATCAGATCAGATTACATATCATAAGATCAATGTACATATATAATATACTCAGGTTATCATTTTTCAAAGTTTATAGCTTTTTACGGTTGCGTGCCCAAAGGGTGCCAATGGAAATCCATTACTAACCCTGCGATATCCACCCGTCCGTCCGTCATCTGTCTGTCAACATAAACCATTGAAGGTAGACAACTGAAAGTTTCATAGAGTGTGTATTTATATTGCCGCTGGAAGAACAAATAATAAAATTCAAAATTCCTTACAAGGAATACGTTTATTATAAGATATCTATAGAAGTCTGTAATACTAAGTTATTTTGCAACCATTTAAATCTCATCATGGGCTATGTGGGTGTGAAATTTATTCAATATAGATTACATGCGACCATAGCAGCATCTTTTTACGATGGTACGGAACCGATTGCGAGTCTGACTCTCACTTGGTTGCATGTCAAATGAGAATGTTGTCATTTCTCAAACTCTAAGCAGTCTATTGAAACCATGTATTGAACATAACATATTGAATTCAATTGAAAAAAGTACTATTGTTGCTTTAAATCTGATATTTTTGGGAATAATGTAATCCTCTCTAAGCATCTCTTTTAAAATTTCATAAGTTTAAAAAAAAAGATCAAAATATTTTAGATATTCCTAACACTATTGTCGTATATTATTGTAACTTTTATATGTTAGTATAATTTTATAATATTATCATAGATCACTCTTGGGTTCTAACAGAGTTTAAAGGTGCGCAAATGTAATTAACATTAGTCAGTCTCGGAATACAAGTCTTGTATGAAAAATTCCTTGAGTTCTATTACATTTTATTATATTAATATCAATTAGAAAATAAATGTATATATGAAGTTTCAAAAAAAAAGTTACAAAATACTATGTATAAATGTAATTGAAGAACTGGGAGGATTGAAAATATCTAATCTTTTATAAGAACAGAAAATACACATACTCTCATGTTATATAGATAGTTAGAGTTCTCTGATTCATGAAACAAATAACGCAGATTAAAATGTGTTTATTCTATAATTTGTCAGAGAATTTACCAAAAGGAAAATGAATATAGTAAATAACCTGTTTTTAAGTAGGAAACTTATTCATAAACTTCAAACTGAACACAGAGTCAACAGCTTATGGATATCGGAACAATCATTTTTATCTCTGTCTCCTCCCTTATTGCAATTTTATAAGATTTTCTTCTTCGTTTTTAGATATGTAGAGAAATGTGTTTTTTTAATATATGTAATCACAAAAAGAATCGTCGTATATTAAACTATATACCAGTTAGATACTATTGTTAGCACTAAACCAAACTTACATTATCATTATAAGAAAGCTGAGTTACAACTTATTGCAAATTCTTTTTGATATTTTCTTTACTTTAATTACTTTACAGTACTTTGAATACTTGAATACATTAAATAAGGAGTGAGATGTCTAAGATCGAATACTGCTCAAAATGCTCGAAAATATCACCCTAAATTAAATTAAATAGTGCATTATTGCATTTAGTATATAATTTAATTGTACACTAATGGCAAAGTATGTAAATAGCTAATGTATGTATGTATATTTTAGTATTAGTATTAACTAAAGAAAGCATACCTAACATATGTTAGTTCTTTTATAATTTAATTTCTTTACTTTCATTTCAAAATAGTATATCTTCTAAACTTATTGCTAGCATTGATTATAAACTAACTACTTTAATTTTCATTATTTCTTTTATCATGAATTGCACACACATTTATAGACATCAATCAATCAAATTAAAATCAAAATTCTCTAAGAAATTAAGTTGATCTCAATGAATGGGTTCTTGAAAACTCATAGTTGATATCTCTTTGTTCTAAAATGTAAAAATTGCATTAATATTGGAAATAAATCAAGAGAATCGAAATATATCGATGGTTAGAAGCTTTCACAGAAGGAATTTTAAAAGAACAAGCAAACAAGCAAAGGTTTAAACAAATAAAATCACTTTTGTTTTAGATTGTTTGCAAAATAAAATAAAAAATTGCGGCACACAAAGGGTTCCTTACCATCGTATAAATAGTTTTGTAAAAGAAACAAAATAGACGCTGTTATAATATGTTAGGATTTGAAAAGTATTTAACTGCCTAATTTCACAGTATCCGTCAATACAGGTATTCATTTAGATTACATATTTGACAGACTCAATTTCATTTATTTCAATGTTACTGAATATATTGTCTATTTGACTGTAACCCGCTGTGTTTGCAAAATAATAGAGTATTGCATATGTACTTTTTGGCACATCATTTGACAAACTTTTATCGTGTATTTTTTATTTTATCATATTTTTATCACTTTATGTTGAAGCGGCAATAAAAATACATACTCTGTGAAAATTTTAACTGTCTACCTATTACGGTTCTTGATATACAGCCCGTTGACAGACGGACAGACAATCGGATAGCGAAGGCTTAGTAATAGGCTTTCATTGGCACCCTTTGAGTATGGAATCTTAAAAAGATACCAGAAAATTTTCATTGGAAATTTCATACTTGTGTTTTCTGGATGAAATTGAAAATGAATTAGAATCATAAGTTAACAATTTTTCTTGTCTTTTAAATAACTGAAATTGTTCTATTTTTAACTGAATTCAAAACTGAAGGATTTTATATGAATGGTTTGTTTCTGTGTGTTTCTTTTTTCTATGTGAATTGTTGATCGATTTTGAAAATTATTTTTTGTTGGATACCCTCAGATTGGTTCCATTTTGATTCATTTTGATGAAAGGGAGGTTCTGTGTTCGACTCTGTGTTCCTTTTAATAAAATACACATCAAATGGAAGATGCATAAATGAACTACAGAAAGTATCATAACATATGAGGAAATATGAATTCGAAACTAAGCCTCAATCTTTCCAGTATCCCAGTATATATTTTTAATTGTTTAACCATATCCTATACAGTTGGTGTTCAATATGAGCTCTTGCCAGCTTTGAATGCTTATAAAGTGTAAATATTAATATTAACAAATCCAAAATAGAGACACATTATACAAGCATAATGTAATTTTCATTAAAAAATTGTGCTTTTTAAGTTTCACATTAGGAAAGTGTCTAAGTCTTAATCGGTGATGCTCATTCAATAACTTAAGCATGAAAATCATATTCATGAAATCACAAAAAATTAACATAAAATTGTTTCAAATGACAAAAGTGAACCTCAGTATTAATGAAATAAGGTAAAATTGGTAAATATTTAAAGAACTTTGATTTTTCGTTGAGTAAATTTCTTCTAAAAAATATTGTATGTACTTATATAGACAGATAGATTGATAGATTCTATAAATGTGTGTGTCCTTGAATTCAGATATTTTTTTATTTAATATAAGAAAATAACCTTGGCTTTGTTTCAAGAAGCTTTCTCAATGAATATTCTATGAATAAAAATAAATAATTATTTTACAGGTAATTAAAACTAGTTCCCTTTGTTGTTTGGTTATATGTTTTTTTGTATGAGTACAGTAAAATCTCCAGTGGGCGGACATCTTGGCATATATTTTGTTCTAATTACAAAACTTGGGACTAAGAAGTTTGTCCGGCAAAGAAATATTTCCGCATGGGAGAGATGTCCACGGCTAGAGATTTGTACTATAAATAGATTTCTATGTGTGTGTGCTTGCGTGCGTGTATGTGTGTGTGTGTGTGTGTGTGTTTGTCATATATTTTTTGTAGTGTATTTCATTTTTGTTTTTTTACTATATTTAGTTTTTAAGAAGTTAACATAAAAAAAGCCTTAAGCAAGCAAATTGTTTGCTGGGGATAAATCAAAGCTGTGTATGCGTATACGTAATATAGTAGATGTATGTAAATATAATTCGATACATCGATATATATGTCCACTTATGTATGTACTATGTAGTATATACATACATAAAGGAAAGTATTTTGTATCTGATTTTGCTTTGTTTTTTTCTATTAATGAATTTTGTCTATATATATTTTTTCGTTTTGTTTTCTTTTCTTTTGTTTTGTTTTGTTTTCAAGTTTAAGACAATTTTGTTTAGTATGTTTGTTTTATTTGTAGTTGTTTTTGTTGTTGTTTTACGTATTAATCATAATAGGAATAATAAAAATATACCAAAACAAAAACAAAAAAACAAGTAGGAAATTTTGTGCATTTCAAGAATTTTTTTCTTCGTTTTGTTTTGTTTTTCTTCACTTTAAAAATTTCATTTGAATTTTCAAATACTCGTAGTATTAAGAAATTCATTGTATTTTGCTCTTGTTCTTATTTATTTTTTTTAATAAAATTTTGTATCTTAAGGCCTTTCTTTATGTATTTATTGTCGTTGTTTTAATTAAATTCGTTCGTCATTATTTCTCTGTTTTGCTTTTGTTTCGCTCTTTTTTTTTTTTTGTTTTTTTTTTTTTTGGTTCTTTTCTTTTAATTATATAATGAAAATATATTTAAGAAGGAAAATATTTATGTTATAAATATCTTCTAAATAAAGTAAACTTTACAGTTGTTATGTGTCTTAGTGTCTTGTTCTTGGAAAAATTCCTTAAGGCATTTCCTTTCTTGTTGATAGAACTACATTTATTCTTCTCTATCTATGTGTGTATACGAGTGTGTGTTTGTGTGTTTGTGTGTGTTTGTGTGTGTGTGTGTATATATGTGTATGTGTGTGTGGGTATGTTTAGGCTTGTGTTGGTTTTGGTATTTTAATTGTTATTTTAGGCATAATGGCCTCTGCTGTCCTTTCTGTCAGTTGTCGTTTCTTTGCTTTCAGTATCTTTTGTTAATAATGAGAAGAATTTTCTTTGTGAAGAAAACTTTGTTGTCGTTATTGTTGTTGTGATTATATTTGTACTTGTTGTTATTGTTGTTGATACAATAATAACTCAAATCAGTCCTTTGTTTTGTTTGATATTTTTGTTGTTTGTTTTTTTTTTTCGTTTTTTGTTTAGACAAAATTTTTGAAAAATTGAAATTTTTTAAATAAAATTTTTTCGCTTTTTTGTTTTTGCGGTATTTTGCATTTGTTTTTTGTTTTGTTTTGCATTTGGTTCATTCGATTTTTGTATGATTTTTCATCAATCATCATAATAATAATTTAATTTTTTTTTTGCGTTTATGTATTTGTTTTGGGTTTTTTTTTGAAAAATTTCTTTTTTCATTTCATTTTTTATTTTTTATTTTTTTTTTTGGTATTATTGGAACTTACCTATAAATAAGAAAAATATAAGTAAACCTAATTCCCGCATTGAGGCTTTCAGAGTTCGTCCTAATATTTGTAAACCCTTCGAATGCCTAGATAACTTAAATATTCGAAATACTCGAACTAATCGTATCACTCGTAATATTGCCAAGGACATAGCCTGATTCGATGACTTGTCCTAGAAATTACAATTTATGATATACGGTATTTTCAATATACAAAAAACAATCAATAATCAATAATAATTATTACAATCAATCAATCAATCCATCAATTAATTCATCAATCAGTCAATCAATCAATCAATCAATAAAATGAATAAGTTAATTAGTAAGTTAAGACAGATAGATAAATAGTTAAATAGATGGTTAGATAGATAGATAGATAGATAGATAGATAGATAGATAAATAGATTCATGGATAAATAGAAAGTTAGATGACATAAAGACACATAGAAATGAATAAGACAGATTATAGCAAGAGATTGATCAAATCATAATCACATTGAAATTTGGAAGCAAATTTATATAAATTTAAATTTCATTTTTTTTTCATTCACAAAAAAAAAAAAAAAAAAAATCTTAAATAAAAATATAGAAAAATTAAAATGAAATTTTGAATTTTCACAAATTTCATATACACAAGCATTAAAATGATTTTGAATATATATATGTATATATTTATTTATTTATTTATATATGGTAGTAAGAGTAGCAAGTAGTATATAGAATAGATGTTTCCTTTATCAAGTAAATCAATCAAAAACAAAGAAGCATTTTCAAATTGTAACAAGTTTTTTCTTTTACTTAATTTAATTTAATAATTGTTTGTTCTAATCGTTTATTGTTGTGTTTTTTTTTAAGGAAAATGAAATTAAAGCAACATTTTTATATACAAAAAAAACGTTATAATACAAGTGAAGTCAAGACAAGTGAAGTGAAGTGGAGTAAAGTTTAAGTGCATAAATTATCTTTTCATTTGCTTTTTTTTTTTTATATAAATTGGTGTTTTGTGTTCATTGATGAATGATAATAATAGTACAATATGATGTAATGATGATGATTATCATACAACATACACAAATGAGAGTTTCAATTATTATACAAGTGTGTGTATGTGTGTGTGTGTGAGAGAGAGAGAGTGAGTGAGTGAGAGAGAGAGAGAGAGAGAAAATGCATCCATTTGGCAAACAAAACGACGTACCTGTGGACTGACTGGCGCTTTTGGAAGATTAAGAGTATCCTCCTCTTCGGCGACGACAGTCGCCAATGTTATAAAGTACGGAATGATGGCGATTATGTCGATAACATTCATGACATCCCTGCAGAAATTTAACTTGTTCGGACATGCGAGGAACCTGTACAAGGTGCAGTAACAATAACGTTTGCAATAGCGTTAGCAATGACGATAATGAAGCGACATTGTCACCAAAGCAGAGAATGCATCAAAATCGACCAATCCAATCCCAGTCAATCAGTCAATCAGTCATAACATTCGATTAACAATTAATTTCAATTCAATTGATCCATTGAACCATTTGCACGACGAGAACAATGACGTTGTTGTCAATCAGTCGATTCCATTTAATGACAGCAAAATTATGTTAGAGAAATATAAAAATAGAAGAACAATAAGAAGAAGAAAAATGAATTATATACATATTTTATAAAATGTTCGTGAGCATATTCTTCTCTTCTTTGATAAGAAAATTTGTCAATTCAAATGTAGTAAGTAAGTCAATACAATTGACCATTGACAATGAGTGTCAATAATATACTAGAAGTGAGTATAGATATATCTAATATTAAATAATATGTATTTATGTATATATAAAATAATCGTTCATCATTATATGTATTTATAATATATTGACTTAATAGGCAAAAGAACAAAAAGGGACTGGGTCAATGGTCAATATTTGTAGATCCTTTCTAATACTAGTATTGTACAGCTATTTCCGTTTGTTTCCATGGAAGCACAGTTAATGAGGCTATTGTTGCTGTTACAGTTCTTTCGTCTTTGCTTTGTTTGTTCCTGGTCCAAATTCATGGTGTTTCTCCAACTTAGATTGAACTCAGCCATGAGGCATCCGAGTGAGCTCAACTAAAGGACGAAGATTCCCATTTTTTTCCTTCTATTTCTTTTTTATATAAGCAACCATTTTACTTGCAATCAAAAAATTAAGAAATTATGGCTAATGACATAATGAGGGAAAAGATAAACAGATAAAAATATATGTATGCATATTTATAGAGATAGAGAGAGATTAACTCTTAAAAGTACTACATACAATAATATTGTCATCTACTTTAAATGTATAATAATACCTATAATAAAATTAACTTATAATCGAAGTATTGTATTTCGATTCAAGAGCAACAAATGCTTATTTGATACATAGATACATACATTGTCTATATAGAATTTTAGATTTTTGCTTACGATTTGATTTGAGTTTTTTACATCATTTTGCATACCTGACTGTGAGTTCAAATGTAAACCAAATAATACATAACGTTTCTATAAGGAAGAAAGGATCTGTGATGTCGGGCACCTCATCTTCCTCGATTTTTGTGCCATTTGTTGTTGTATTGAACACCTAAGCGCGTCATCCAATCAAATCATAAAAAAAAAAAGAAAAAGAAAGAGAGAAGACACAACAAATCAGAAAGAAAAAAACAAGAAAATTAATAAATAATATATGCATAAAAAAAGAGAAAACATAAAAAAATGTAATGGAAAAATAAAAGAAAATATGTATTAAAATTTATTAAGCATTAGTGAGATTAAAATGAGTTGAGTTGAATTGAGTTGAGTTGAACTTACCTTGTAATGCTTAAATTCGGGTAATGTTTCTAGACAAAATATAACAATTGATAGCAATATAACAAATACACTAATTATGGCTACAACTCTGGCGGCTTGCGAACTCTCTGGATACTCGAACAGTAACCAGACTTTTCTTTGATTCTCATTATCCGGTAAGGGTCTTTCCTCTTCCTTAATAAAGCCTTCATCCTCTCTGCATCATCATCATATCATCCATATCATCATCATCAAATCAGTAGATAATGAAAGAAAATAAATAAAAAATAATAAGAAAAAGAAAGCCAGGAATAGAACAAGAACAAGAGAAAAAGAAATGAGAAAATAAGAGCATTAATTTTATATTGAAATCATTACAAGCATTTAGTTTATTTATTATTTTACTTAATTTTATTTTTTAAGCAAAATATCTTTATTCACTTTTTAAAATAATTTTATTAATTCCGTTTTTTAACTTTTTTTTAACTTTTTGTTTTAATATTTTGTTTTAGTTTTTTATATTATTTTATATATGTTTAAGTTTTGTATTTTGATTTTCCTTTTGTTGATTTTGATTTACATATTTTAATGATTTCTTTTTGAACTTTCAACTCACTCCAATGTATGATGGTTAGAAACTTGGGATGAGGGAATGACTTTCATTATACTCTTCACGTAGTAAATACTATTATAAGTTTGTCCAGAAGTTTGTAATGCAAAGAAGGAGACTTTGTGGACCCCATAAAGTACATATATATATTATTGATCAGTGCGACGAGACGAGTTGATCTAGCCATGTCCGATTGTTTTCCGTCCGCCTATCCATATGTATGTATGCAAAATAGTCCCTTAGATTTTGAGCTAGAGAGTTGAAACTAAGTTGCGCGAAGCTTTCTTTTTACTAAATGCAGTACACTTGCTGTAATCAGCCGAATCTGACCACTAGGAAGGGTTCCTCCCACAAAAACCCCTTAAACAAATTCATAATCTTATTAGAAAAACTGTTTTGTTTTTTCCGCTATCATCTTGAAATTCGAGCATAATAAGTCCTTATCGCTTATAAATAAGTCACTAAAATTTCAAGAACCTTGGACTATCAGGAGGGGTAACTCCCATACAAAGATCCCACTCAAATTCATGTTCTGGGTAGAATTTTTGTTTTTGTTTTTTATGCTATCATCTTGAAATGTGAAGAAAATATAGTTTTGATCCTTATTTATCAACCATGTAAATTTCAAGACCATCGGACTATCAGGAGGGGTACCTCCCATACAAAGATCCCACTCAAATTCATGTTCTTGGTAGAAAAACTTCTATGTTTTTTGTGCTATTATCTTAAAATTTTAACAGAATAGTTTGCCAATCCATGTTTATCAACCAGGGATTACTGGATCACATAGCTCCCATATAAAAAACGGTTTCTATGGGATGCGTGGAGAGTATAACATCTTCGGCACAGTCGAAGATACCCTTCTTTGTGGTTCTTTTTCATCAATCAATTAATTGTGTAAACAAACAATTCCATTTTGTAAGTCGATTTATGTATACGTATGTATGTTATAACTCTTCTTCCTTTTTGTCGATAAATGTGTTGATGGATCCATGGCTCCATGGATGATTAAGACAACAACATATGTTAGCAGAGATGTGTTGTGTCCTGTATCCAAAATATTGCTTGATTTGTTATGTTTTATGTATCTTTTTGTTGTTGTTGTTGTTGTTGTTTTTGTAATTCTATTTTCGTGGATATCAGTTTCCGTTTGCATTATTTAGCAGCCCCTAGAAGTACACTACAAAAGTATGCGGCTAAAGCAATTCATACAAGCGGAACTGCAGTCGCATTATCAAGTATCTGCCATGCGTCATATGCTATTTATCCATAAGCGCTATTCTGATCTCTACTAAGTATGTATATGGTATATGTATTAAGGTGCAGAAGCGTATTTTTTGTTGTGTTTTAATTTTCCATTTTCTGCTTGAAGCAATAAAAGCATTTGTGAAGCATTTGAGCGAATTGAGTGACAGAGTTCGTGAATTGAAATTGAAATTGGATTTTTGTTTGTTTGTTTGTTGCATTTACTTTACTTTATATGTGTGCCTGTGTGTGTGTGTGTGTGTGTGTGTGTGTGTATGTTTGTGCGTGTGTGTGTGTGTGTGTGTGTATTTGTATATTTGTAGTAATAGTAATAGGTTAATAACCCTTTTTGGTTTTTTTTGTTTTTTGGCTTTGGCGAATTAATTTCGCTTTGCCACGGGCCCGGCCACTTTGCCCCTCCACATTGTCGTATCAACAAAATTTTAAGCTGGTGGTCAAGTGATTAACTGTGCCTAGCATTATTTCAGATCATGTTGTATTGTTTTCTTCTTTTTTTTTTTTTTGGCTTCAAAATTGTTCTTTTTTTTTGTTTTAATAGTGTTTCCATTTGCTTTCTGTTTTTGCTTTACACTAATATGATTCTATAATTGTTTGTATTAGTTGTCTGTGTTTGTTTGTGTGTATATATGTGTATGTGTTTGTGTGTGATTTTTAGTTCTTTGTTTAGTTTAGTTTTTAATCTTTTAATTTGGTTTTATTTTCTTATTGTTATTTTTGTTTATTGACAATATTTTTAGTCACCTTTAATATATTTTTTAAAATTAATTTACTAATCTTATTACTTAAACAAGATTACAATACTGAAAAATGGCCGAAAGTACAGTTTGCCAACTAATACAGTAAGACAAAACATAAATTCTGTAACCCTTCAACTTCCTGGAATCTCTATCCACACCACTTTAATTTATCTCTATCCAAATATCAAAAAAACAAAAACCCATTGTTTACCAGAAATCTTTTCTACAAATCGCATATCATCAAAAATTGATAACCATGTAGGGTATAATAAAATTATCTCAACAAACACACTTGAAATTTCATCATTGTCCTTTCATACATCGAAATTTACATATGAGATGAATGCTATCTTTGAAGTCTTCGGAGGTTCAAAACTCTCTACAATAAAAGCAGCAATAAACTGCTTTGGAAATATCAACAACGACAATATTTAGAGGATCAAAATCAGAAATCGTAAGATGATTTTGTTATTGGTACAAATCCACCAAATACCACTCCAATAATTTGCAAGCCAAATTACAACGAGAGCATCTCCTTGGCAATGCTGAAAGATATCTGAAAGCTAAGAAAAAAACTATTTCAGATAATATTTCGCAATGATAAAGGACGCCCCATAACTTTTCTATCAACTGATTTCATAAAAATTCCCAGTAGCCTTATCAATTTCATCATGGAAAGATATACAACTCATTTAGGTTTAGAAATCATACAATTGTTTTACAGAAATTCGCATACTCCGAAAGTGTTCGCCAATGCGGTTTTCATGACGTTCGCAACAACTTGGGCTTTCAATCACCAGAATTGCACTTATGAAATTCAATTCATGCAGCACCTTAGACATTTGGATCATGAGAAACACATAACATTCTCAGATTGGGCCCTCGAACACATCGCCTTTGATCCAAATTTTGTCAACAAAATCATCTTCAGTGATGAAGTGCATTTTTGGATCAACGGCTTTGTTAATAAAAAGAAGAATTGAGTATTGTTTCGCAAGTCAATTTGTGGGAACACTTTATTTTAGAAAATTTGGAACTTTGATCATATTGGTTCTGGACTTAGTAATTAAGACAGTAGGAGCAATCCAAGTGACTAATGAAATGAATCAAGTTGTGGTGTCGCCTAGGCGTGATAAAACTTCACCATCAAAAGAAGAAATATGTATGAAAGTTGTCGAGGACACTGTCATCTTAAAAGGTAGGAAGTCTAAAGTTATTGTTTGCATTGATTTAAAGATGATGAATAAACATTTAAGTTCAGAGGTTTCCGACCTTTTGTTCGCCTGGGCAACATGCAATGAAGATATTGATTGCTTTTTGGAATGTGCTTAACTGTCGCTCTTGATTTCTCTCTCTGACCCATTTAAAGATCGTTATGCTTAGAGAAGAATCTGGACTGCTTATTTATTTCTAATCTTATTATAATGAAAGCATAGCATGAAAGCACCCAATTTCTGTTGAAATTTTATAACTTGCTTAATTCATCAATTTAAATTCCTTTTCAAAAGTGATAAGAAATTCTTAAATCTTTATGAGATATTGAATGTCTGCATTTTCTCTTAATACATATAGTATATTGAGAAATTTTTTTGAAATGTCGGTATCAATAAAGCAGCTTGGCTCTAAGAGAATAAGAGACTGAAATATTGTTGCTCCGGGCCAAAAAGAAAATGTTTATTCAGCATTATGAAAAGCAGCCACATTGATCAGCGCATGATCAAAAATATTGTAAACTTTTCCACCTAAAAAATAAATGATGTTAAATGTACCATTCTTTGGTACATCTACTATTACAGTTTCTATGATTTATTTAAATATTGGTTTAATTTTTCGTAGCAAATAATAATTTTCAGATCTGAGAGGATGAAAGAATTGGGGGAATTTGATTCTAAAATTCTTAAGACTGCTAGATTTTTGTATTGACACAAGAAAAGTGACACGTGATTGAAGATAGTTTTCGTGTTTGTTTTGCCTTGAAAGAGAGTATGTAATTTAGAATACTTTTATATGGAATTCTTTTATGAGCCTTCTGAACATCTACACCGAATCGTATATCATATTATAACTGCATTTGAAATGAAAAAATACTTCTCGGCTACCTTTTTGGACATTATGCAAGCCATCGACAAGGCTTACTACACAAATTATGGTACATACTCCCAGCCAAGCAATTTCTAATTCTTAGTAGCGTTTTGACGAACAGAGGCTAGGCGCATCAATGCTTGAATACCTTAAGGCAATGCCCTCTCTACAGTCCTTTACTCACTCTACTCTATGGATATGCCAATGTTGGATAATGACAATATTGTAGACGCTACCTATGCAGATGACATCGCCATACTTGCAAATTTATCATATCCAGTTGAATCGCCAGAACTGGCCTAACGGTATTTGCAGAGATTTAGCATATACTTTAAGGCATGTTGCTTATCCACTTATAAAATTGAACTCTGGTATCATACCTAAGGTAGACCTAATATTTAATTTTCTTTTGTGCGCGAAAAGTAAACTACTCCGGATCAACAACAAACTGCTTATATAATGATAAGTAATGGCACCAGTCTAGCTATATGCCATTCAAATCTGGGGAACGACTGCTCCTTGCAACATCAGGAAAATATAAGCTATACAAAAAAACAAAAAACCTGTGAGGTGTAGTTGTTCCATCATGATTCGTCAAAAATCAACTTATTTTGCATAAAACTAGTACAATGCCCCCATCCCCTAGCAGGGTCCATAATTCACAACTGAACTCCGCGGCGGCTAAAACAACTTCACCCCAACGACGTCCCCAAAAGCAATTCATAAAATACCTTGGATATATCAGTTTCTTCTAAGCACACGCGACTATCCCAAAATTAATAATAGAAATATTTTAAAACATCCTCGTTGATTTGATATTTTAATAAATACTTCAAAAAATTTAGTAGGGGCTGATTTCTAATTGGTATACAGTGGCGAACAAAAATGACTAAATGCTTGTCACTTTTACTCATTTAGGTTTGTAGAAGAAAATTATGAACAAAATACCAGGTATTCCTTAGTTCATAAGTAAAAGGAAACATTTCTTTGCGTGCAGGTGCACGTTATTTTATCGGCCATTATATGTTTGCATCCAATATGAGAATATCACCCGGACACTTCCAGAAATATTACTTCCTATTTGACTAAAATTACTTAAGCGTACATCTGATACGATTCCAATCATTTCCAGTTTATCCAGATTAGATGAACTAAAAGAACCACATCCACTGGTTTTTCAATTCGCATGTAAAGATATCATGGCGGATACAATGATTGGAATTGGTATATTATACCTGTCAAAGATTTGTTCACTTATACATAATAGTATTAAAGTAAGGCCGGATACGTATAGTTTAAATGAATTTTTGGATGCAATCCGAAACCCAAATTCAAAGAGATTATCCAGCGAAAGGATACTAAGCTTAAAACCCAGAGTTAGCTGGGTCTTTAGCTCAGACATCAATTCAAGTGAAAACCTTGGACGATTGATGAAAAGGATGCTTCCTAAATCCAATAGAGCACTCACTATGAAAGATTAACTTTGTGATAGAATGCATTATCAAGGGAATAATATTCCTAGTACCCATCTTCACAAATTGATAGAAAATACTATGCATAAGAATATGTAGTGATATTAAAAATAAAATTTATTTCAGATTAAACAAATTGAATAAGTGCGTTTGTCGTGCTTTGAATTTGTTATTAGTAACTTTGGGAATCTTTTGCTTATAAACTAAGGAATAGCAAGCTCTTTTTTAAAAATTTTTTTCTCTCCTACATTTACTCATTTTTTGTAGCCACTGTAAATATTTTTTGCTAAATAGAATGAAGCTTATTCTTTCAGCGAGTCTAAAGGCTTTTTATGAATCAATCACATATTGAAAAAAAAAAGTTTCAAAGGCTAAAAATATTATTATTAATTTGTGACTAGAAGTATAAAATAACAAAAACAACAACAATAATTAATTTATTATTATCATTTATTGTATTGTATTGTATAAGTTAAGGCAGGCAGGCAGGCAGGCAGGCAGCTGCTGCATACTAAGTATTATCATGGTGAGTAAGTAGCAACTTAACTGATTCTTTATGTCTATCTGTCTATCTGTCTATATACGAGTATGTAGTATTGTATCTGTGTGTATCTGTGTTTATGACTTTGTATCTGTAACACGGGATCTATGTGTTTGTGTGTGTATGTGTGTGTGTGTGTGTGTGTGTTTTGTATTTAAACTTTGTTGTTATACCAATTTTTCAATTATGTGTTTCTCTTTGATTCTTTTAAATTTTGCTTTTATTTTATTTATGATTTTTTTTTTTTTTGTTTTAAAAATTTTCATTTTCTTTTCATTTTTTTTTTTGATTTGTTTTTAACAAATTTTTTATTATTAAAATTACTGTTATTTAATTGAATAACGTGGCAACACTCTTACCTGAATTTATTAATTGCTTGATCACCTAATTCATAAAATTTTATTTCTTCACTAAATACGTCTAAAGGGACATTGACCGGTCTCCGTAGTCGACCACCTAAATTATGATAGAGAATGAGGTGTAGGGTATCCGAGTGCGTGTTTATGTACAAGTGTTTCAGTGTGAGTTTGAGTATTTAGTTGTTTGGTGTTTATAGATAGAAAAGGTGTTGTTATTGTTGTTGTACAAGAAATAAAGGGAATTTTTTTTGTGAAAAAATCAAAAAAAGTCATATGAAAATGAAAGTTTGTTTTGATTTCGTTTTTAAGTTCAGCAGAGTAAAATATAATAATAATAATAAGAAGAAGAGATAGAGATAGAGAAAGTAGTGAAAGCAAGTGAACATTGTAGTTTTTATATGTTAAGAATCAATATAAATAGTAGAAGAGTAAGAAGAAATTGTAGTAGAAGTAGATTTAGAATTAGAAGCAGAAGAAGATCAGCACGAATAGGAGTAGAAAAAGAAAAAAATAATATATCATTAGTAAAATATTATAGAGTAATATTGTAATTAGTTTAAATACAATAGATTTTACATATCTTATACCTTTCACAAATATTTTTTTTAATTAAAAGAAAAAAAAAAATGAGTTACAATAAATAGATTCCTTTGTTACCAAAATAGTAGGGTGAAATAGTAAAAGAGATTTTAAAAATAGAACATAGTTCACAATTTTGTTAATCGGTTTTCTGAATGATGATATCCTGAGCTTATTAGACAGACCAATACCCTCAGCATATCAATATCAAGTTATCCTCGAAACATACAGTAAAGTTGCAAAGTTGATGATAAGCTCTAGGTTAGGAATACGCCACAGCTCTCGCTCTCTCTCTCTCTCTCTTTCCGTGTTGCTCATATGATTTTTCGAATCCAAAGTTAATCTATTCTAATAAGTATTAAGTCTTAGTTTTAACAAGAGTTTCCCGATTACAAGAAGAAGGTAATCGTCAAACAATGCAAATAAACTTTAAACTTTCATTTGAAAGTTGTAAATGAGATGAAGGACCACACTAGACTAACGCGTCAATATTGGATGAATGGGAAAAATTTCTTATCTTCGAGAGGATGCCATCCAAAAGGAAAGGACGTACTCATAAGTATATCCAATAATACGAGTATAAATTGTACATTTATCATTTCTATTTTATAAACGGAAATTTGACTATGTCTTTAGCCTAGGGTGGGGCATTGTGAAAGGCATTCAAGCTTTGGTAAAACCAAAGTTTATGTATATATTTTGTCTCTTTATATGTTAGTTAGTATACATATATGCTAACTATAATGACTTTTCTTATTGTTGTGAATTGTGAATGTATGTGACTTACCACTCTGATAATAGTATAAAATCGCATCGAAGCTCGGCCGACTACGGTCAAAAAAATATTCATTTCTAAGCGGGTCAAAGTACCGTAGTCTCCGAGCTGGATCCCCAAGTAGCGTATCCGGGAATTGATTAAGCGTTCGTAGTTGTGTCTCAAACCTTAACCCGCTTACCTAAATTAATGAAATCGGAATTGAGGAAATTATATTGAACATTACATTTGGAACAAATGTTGAATCACATAACTATCATACCTACTACTTGTAAACATACTTAATATATGTAAGTATTGAAATTGTTTTCTAGTTATATTGTACTTACATTTATTACGACTCTTTCACAAAAATCATGATCATGAGGAATGGGTTCAAAGTGCTGCGGTCCGCCACCAAAGCCATGACCAGCCCCCCCTTCTTCGTCTTGGCTGCTCAATTTGGGCAAAGACCTATAAAAAGAAGATAAGAAAAAGTAAATAAATAAATATGTGTTCAAATTTCATTACATACAATCATACATACATACAAATATGTATACTGAAGCTTACTTACAGAAATAAAGAATAGCAATAACTAAATAATTAGAGAGCATAAAGTTACTTTCAATTTCATAAACACACTCATCGAACATTATTATTCACATCTCTGTAATTGTAAGTACATATCTTCATATCTCTTTATCAACATATTGTACTACTAGTTATATGGTATAGAAGATTTTCATCAAGTTATCTATGTATTTGGCAAGTATTGTGTGTTGTGCATGTACAATATTATTTGTATTGGCATTGTTCCGATTCATGCCACGCGATCATGTTAACACTCGAAATTGAAATTGAAATTGAATGGCACAACCACGACCACAAAAACCAAAATAAATAGAATATCTACTAAAATAAATTTGGCATTCATTACTATGCTTTGCATTTCACTGGCAATTGGCAACGTTTCAATGCGATATGCTATTTGCGATTATATTTTTTTCTGATTCTTTCAACATTCATTCATCCATTTTTCATTTTGTTGGATTCTGTTTAGATTTTTGGGCATTTTGCCGAGTTCCGGAGCAAAAAGACTTTTCGGATTCAATTGTCTGTGTAATTGCATCCACAGGCGTGGTAAGGCTTCATTGAACACAACAAAGCAACCCAAATAGATACAAATTAATGATGGTTGATAATATTAAAGAGTAAATCTGTTTTTCTGACTAAGTAAGTGAAGGCATGACTGAGAATGATTAAATGACAACACTGACAAACTGAGATTCAGCTTCAGGTTCATGGTTCCTCGAGTACACTTTTAATGAATGGATATAAAATTTAAGGATCGAACCCGGATCATTTGCGTCAAGCATGATGATGATGATACAAAAATTGTAATATGCTTTTTATTGCATGTAGTTGTCTTTGGTAAAGTGAGAATATGCATAGAGGCCTTGAAGGCATGATCTCCGCGAGATACGCATCAGAAGTCCCTTGACTCTAAATGGCAAAAACTCCAAAAATAATACACCCAATCTATAATTCATTACAAAGAATTAGTTTATAACTTTTGCATTTATGGAATCTTTACAAGAGATAAAAGAAATATGACCCAATCAAAATTCGCAATCAGCCAAGGGCCACTAGTCACAGTTCTGAGTGTACAGTTCCATTGGTAGCAACCCCTCGATATGTTTAATTTCAAGGCGTAAAATTAAGCAAGGTATTACATTCTCACAGCAATACAATATTTCAGTTTTCAGTGATGTAAAAATCTATCATAAATCATAAGTTCAATGAATTCTAATTTAGATTATACAGCAACTCCAAACTGTGGTTGAAACATGCATCTATTACTATATACTCAAGAAAAAATTACAACCAACACAATGGAATTGATCAGATGAATCAACTTTGAAGCACTTATTAAGACACCGAACTAATATCGATAACTTTTCGTCTTTACTATTGAAATGATGTACAAACAATTGAAGGAAAAAATATTTCAAACATTTAGTCCACTACTTTCTGTGAAATTTTAGTGCAAATATTCTGTTTTAAGCAGAGGTCACAAATAATAGTCAACAATTTCAGGTTGTCTGTAAAAAAGCGGCTTCTTGCACACACAATGAGTAA